>OMLP01044084.1:55515-88641 GCA_900302685.1 Spondyliosoma cantharus
CATTGGACCCAAATCTGTGTCTACTGAGGAAGAGTCCTGTGCTGGACCAACAACACCAGCAAGGCGATATCAGATAAACCAAATAAGAAATTTGATGCTAACACATTAGCTATATGTGCTTTCTAAGGTCAAAATTAAGGACAACATCAAATGTTGAACTTGTTGTTGAAGCGGTAATGAACATGTTTTGGTTCTCATTAAATGTAAGTGAGTTTTAATTCCTCAAACTAAGGGCTTGAGACACTTCGGACTGGGATTTTACTGTTAATTTAGTGTAATTTCCAGCAAGTTTTTTTCACACCTCTGACCTGTCCTGTGTGAAAAAGGACTGCTGCTTACTTTCAAAAGGTGTTAATTAAAAAGAAGAAAAAAGAATCTAGGCGCCATATGGAGGAGGCTCCCCGACAGCAGGCTCCTACTGTTTTGGAATTTCACTTTGCTGCTCTTCTTTGTGTTTCTGTGGAGATGAGGTCATCTGCAGTGGCAGGTTGACAATGATTAGGTAATAGGCCTTCACAGGCCACTGGTGCTTTATAATTTTCTTCTGTTGGATCACACAAGGTTCACTCACAAATTTGGCCACACTGGTTTGCCTTTTTCCTTCTTGTAAAATTGTGAAATTAAATGTCTCGTCGTTGAGGAGAAAAGTAATTTGTCAGTTTATTGAAAAGTACTTCTCTCTGAGTGAACTCAGAGGGAATATTTGCTGCTGTATATTTTTTTTTTTTGCTTAATATTTTATTGCCGCTATTGTGAGAGATACTGTGAGTGGGAGGGGAAGGGACCTGCAATAGCACAGAAAACCTCTTATGAGAAAATGCTAAGCCTCAAGAAATGATACACAGCTGCTCGGGAGTATTTTTGCACCATAATTGACGTGCCACGAGCATAATTTCCCATCATTAGACGGACCTGTTGCCTTGGAGCACAGGAGCTTCCAAGGAGGAAAAATCCAAGCCCTTAAGCTGCCAGGCCTGAGAGATAACAGAGCTGCACTATCACAACTGCAGAGATATGGACAATATATGCAGACCACAAACAAGCCCATTTTGCCCATTCATTACGCCGGGTTGCAGAAATCATATCAAGCATTTTGTTATACATAATGAATGCAGACCTGGAGGAACATTTTCATAAAGCTCTGCAAAGCAGTACAAAATAAGTGCAACCTCAAGACTGTTGCTTTAAGTGGCAAGATGGCTGAATAATGCACCCGATCCCTTTCCTCAAAAAAACGGATCCTGACTCTCTTTGCCTTCTTGTCCTTGAGACGAAAGCCTGCAATTGTGCCTGTCCTGAAGAAAACCTCTGCAGGACATGAATGACCTCTGTCCATCCGTCATCATCCCCTCCTCACCAATTAAGCGCAGACAAAACACGGCAGAGGCAGCAGCTGCTTTCATCTCCTAATTGACTGATTGATTTGCCTGTTTTTCTATCACCCTATAAGATGTTTTTATGATGCAACCCAACAGTAGTTCATTTGATTTATAGAACGCAGCTTTTTAGCGGGCGCACTGATGTGGGAAGGTGATCTAAACGCCATTTGTGAATTCATACGGTACAAAAAACACTGCCTGCCGAGGAAACGAAGCACAAAAAAAGTCAAGTGCTTTGTTTTGCTAATTTGTTGTTGGAGTCCCTGCAGAACAGACAGAAATGTGGACAGAAATTATTCAAAACTGGGTACATTTTCGATATGTTTATAAATATCCAAAATCTGTAGCTACAAAAGACAGACTACCCAGTGTGGGAGTTGTTTAAAAAGATTTTGTCTGGTTCATGCTTTGAGAGACGTGTCCAGCCCTCAGGATGTGCCATTGTTTAGGTACTTTCCATTCATCTGGGATCAACATTCACCCCACCCTTCAGGATAACTGGTGTTCATGAAAGACATTTATCATTAGAGAGCTTCTTGGTTAGGATTTTGCGGAAGACTCTTCTCAGTTTTGACACAAGTTTGATATCATGTGGAGCATAAAAGAGCTTTGTCGTTCAGTTTTCCCTCTGAGGCAAAAAGGGAAAACAGACATTCTCTCAAACAACATTTTTCTATTGAATTAGTGTTTGACTAAGATGGCTTTCCAAGACTACTGGGACTGAAACAGTCTATTTTTTAGATTTGGGTTAGATTAGATACCCTTTGATCAATATCTTGCACAGATATTTAGCATTTGTCAATTTGATTATCTTTGCTGAAGTTCACGTGTCTTATGTTTGTCGAAATTCTGGGCTCAATTTAGTCATCATGTAAAATCATGGGAATTAGAGTGTTTCCATTTAATCAACAGTGATTACAGAAGACAGGAGATAAATACCCATAACATTATAAAACCATTTAAATAGATTAGATTAGAAATAGATTTTGGCAAGTATATTTCTGTATAGGAAGTTACACACAAAGTACCAATCTGATATCATAGCAACCAGACACATGAACAAACAAACAGGTAGGGGACAAAAAAATGGGAACACTTCACAATATGACAAATAGATTATTTTGTTTTTCACCGCATTGTTGAGGCTCTAAAAACTCTCAGCCTAGTTTTCACGACTCATAATCGCTCTATAAAAAAAACACAACTCTAATATTGCAAGATCCATTCTAATTAACTCTTCTTAATACTGAATTGGACTTGCTGAAGACTTGATCCACCTTCCACCTCATTCGTACAGTATGTTTGGATTTCAGCAGTCACAATGCCTGTTTACTTGAAAAAGCTGTTAAATGTGCCAGCAGGAAAACCAGCAGGGCAGACGGTAGTAGCCCATTTCAGCACAGAATACCCACAAAGCATTTTGGCAGATCCTTCACTCCAGCATGAACAGAGCTTAACAGTGAGAATGCCAGCAGCGGACAGGGAGCTGACGCATAAAGTGAGTTCATCATGCGGTAGTCGGGCTTTCTGTGAATTTTTTGGGGGGTTTTCCTGGTTAAAAAGAACTGGCTGTTAAGGTGCTCTGTGGGATACATCCAAACCTGATAACTCTGCGAAAGCCTAACTGTGTGATTTTTTTCAGCCATGCCAGCAGAACAGCTCTTGGCATGGCAATATCGGTCAGTTGGTCCACCAATTTGGTCCAAACTGAATTGTCTCAATAGCTATTGAATGATTGCCATGGAATTTTGGTGCAGACATTCATTTTCCACAGAGGACGAATCGTGATTACTTTCGGGGTCCAGTGAAGTCCCACCCATAGGTCAACGTTTTCTCTTATCCAGTGATATATCCAAACAAGTACTGGTTGTATTTGCATAGACATGAATGGTCCCCAGAAGATGAATCCTACTGATCTTAGTGACCCCCCATCCTCTGGGATCAATGTAAGGTTCACAGTTGTAGCTCTTAGCGAAATGTCTTGATAACTATTGGATTAGTTATCAAGAAACTTGTCACACGCTTATTGTCCCCTCAGGATTAAATCTGCCCATAGCTTCGATGACAGTAACATTCTCATCAGCCTCAGATGTTCTTTTTGTTTAGTGCTAATTATCAAATGCAAACACATTTAACTAAGATGCTGAATATCTTGACCCCTCAGGTCCTCGGAGTTACTGCTGAGGGGGGGTCACCAAATTATTGTTTGATAAACAAAATACAAAAAAATGATGCAACCTTGTGTGAAAATAGACATTATTGTAGTCCAACATAATATAACCAAAAAAAATTCTAAAAAAATGTTATTTTCACAACTCTGATGACATTCTACCAATCATGTGAGCAGGCTAGCCTAGCTCTGTTTCAAATAACTGTGAAGCACCTATGGAAAAATAGTAAATGCTATTGAAACATAGTGGTCAGTTATCTGTATAATTATCCCGAGTGGACGGACAATCTTGCAAGCCACGGTGCATTGTTTTGTTACTTATCCAGCAAGAGACTGATATATTCAAACCAGAAACCACAGATAGAGGCTAGATAGGTGAGGCTAACACATAAAATATTAGCCATGCTACAGCTACTGACTACACGTAATTATAGGTCAAGTTTAATATACAACATCATTTTATTCAATATATAGGAGAGGCTCCTTGCTCATCTCTCTATCGGCTAACGAGTCCTTAGCCTTAAAAACGTTCACGACCCTGCTCTAAACATTAGCACATTAGCGTTTCCACTGAGCGCATGTTAGCCTGCTGAAGTTAGCGTTATGCTCCAAGCACCACAGTGCCCAATTGCAGTCCCAAAGATCTGCCGAGGAGTCCCTTATATATCTTTTAAGATGATTTATTTTAATTACATTATTTTTTTTTTTCACCTTTTTGCCTTTATTTGATATATGATTGTAGAGAAGCAGGCTGGAACCTAACTGTGGAATTTCTGTGTATCTAGTATGCACCTTAACCATTACTGGCTATTCAAACTAAACTTGAAAAAATTATTGAGGTGGGGTGCCTGCCGCGCATCTTTTGCGAGTTAAAAATGTTTCAACTTGAGTAAGGAAATTGGCACTCATCACAGCACTTTGTGAGCCTACTTGAGAAAGTTACTGGAGGACAAAGAGAGACCGGAAGGTACAAACAGAAATAAGTAGAGTCCCTGCTGAGTTCTGAGTTTCGTCAGAGGCTTAGTTAAAAAAAACACACAAAGTCACACATATGGGCGGTGCATCTGTCACAGCTAACACATGTGCAGCTGAAACACTTGCTGTTTGGAGTGAATAAACACGCAACGTCCAGAGGTCATATTTTTCAGAATTGCACCATACTGTCTGAGCGCACCATGTTCTCTCTGAGACAGCCCCCCTAGTAAGAATAATGGTTAAAATGAACTGTGGGTGGTTTATTTTGGATGCTTTCAAGTGGTTCTGTTCAAATCTTTTTGTGTGTATCTTTGTGCTTGCATGAATTTGACTTTCACTGATAATAAAAACTGACTCATTAACATTTCCTAAATGTCCTTACAAAGTCTCAGTTTGCCCCCAGACAAAACTATTTTCTTTTCTTTTAGAAAAAGATTTCTCAATTACTGGTAGTCTAAGAACAGTCTCTAATGAAAAGTCCTTTTCATATTAAATTGTCTTTGGAAAATAGCAATCCTACATGCTGATCTTAATACTGCACTTAAGAGATAACAGCATTAAACAAAGAAGTATGTGTTGCCTTTCACAATAACAATCCCTGAAAGAGGATTGTGTGCAGAAAGGAAAAATATTTCACACACCCTGTGAACACCCTGATGTTGTTAAGTGCTCGGCTGCACCAAACCAATTTTGCATCAAAGAAGCAAGATGAAAAGAATTCAAAGCGACAGTGATATAATTTTCGCAGAAATCTCATGCAGCAACATTTTCTCCGCAAATGCAGCATTCTTGTTTTGCCACAATTCAAAACATGTTTTTTTCTGCTTGAAAAAAGTCAATAGATATCACAGTGCTAAACACAGATGAATCAAGTCTTCTTAATCACTTTTCAAGCCTGACCTTTTTCTCATAATAAAAAAATCTATTTTTAAAATGTTTCTATCAGTCATGTGCTGATGTCCCTTTCAATTATGAATAACCTGCAAAACCTGTTTGCATATTTTAAATGACATTTTTTTATGCTTATAAAGTGTTTCTTTAGACTTCATAAGAGCACTTTACAGTGCGTGTGCATACATCTGTCAATGATGATCAGAATTTCACAGAGCCATAATATGCAAGTCCGTGTGTGCTGTTTTCCTCTTTTTGTATGAAGGTATTTTTATGGTGAAGATGAGAATTTCGATGATGAAAAGTGGTATAAAATGATTCATCATATGCCTCATGTAGCTGCGTACAATATATTTGACAGATACATACAGATATGTGGAAATAAGAGATGCTGTAGCTTTTAGTTCAGGCATTGCTACAGTATTTTGGCTACGCTGGCTTGTTTATTTGTAGGAAGTTTGGATTGGTTTCAGGCGTGTTGAGGGTGGGGGAAGATAAGTCCGACATTCTCAGAAAAGACAGTTGCAGTCAAAAGTTAAGAAAATGTTCAACATGGCAGACTTCAGTTCCAGTGATTACTACAGCTCTCATTTTTCTTTGATGGACTGAGTGGAACACATACTACTTTGTCACAAAAAACATTCACGAAGTTCAGTAATTAATTTATTAAATTAAATGTAATATATATTAATATTTAGGTCTACTGAAAATGGGACCAAATCTACTGGCTCAGAAATATACACACAGTCACTTGAATAATCCATTTTGGTGATTATAGACAGTTGTGTGAATCTTTATTTTTTTGTAGCGTTGCCTCTCAACTTCTTCTGAGTGAACAGCTGGTGACTTTTCTGTGCCCACTTCAATAGGGCTTGTTTGACGCTCAGCCACAAACAATACAATGGGAAAGTGTGAGGAGCTCAGCATTGATCTGAAAGAGCAAATGATTTAATTGGACAAGTCAGGAAAGTCACTTGGTGCCATTTCAAAGCAGTTACAGCTCCCAAGTTCAACTGCACAACCAACTGTAATGATAAAGTTCATGGCACAGTTGTGTCACTGCCATGATGAGGAGTAAAACACCAGCTATCAGCTGCTGCTCAGAGAAAACTAGTAGGGATAGTCAAACGTCAATCAAAAACCAACAAAAAGCAAGTCTGCTATGATATTTGAAGCTGCTGGAAGACAGGTCACAGTGTCCACAGTCAAGTGTGCTTTGCATCAACATGGGCTGGGAGGCTGCCATGCAAGAAAGGAGCCCTTTCTCCAGAAGTGGCACCTTAAAGCTTGACTAAAGTTTGCTGCTGATCACACAGACAAAAAAAAAAAACAACCTTCTGGAAGAAAACTATGTGGTTGGATGACACAAAAATGCAGTTATTTGGCCACATGGCACAGCAATATGTGTGGAGTACAGAAGATGAGGCCTATAATCCCAAGAACACCATAACTACTGTCAAGCATGGTGCTGGTAGTATTATGCTGTGGGGCTTTTTTTTCTGCCAGTGGATCTGGTGCTCTAAAGAAAGTAAATGGAATAATGAAGAAATAGGATCACCAAAAACCTAAAATCATCAGCCAGAAGAGTGGGTCTCAGTCGGCGGGTTTTCCAACAGGACAATGATCACAAACACACATCAAAAATGATAAATCGATGGCTAAATCAGGCTGGAATTGAGGTTTTGGAAAGGTCTTCCCAAGTCATGGCTTGAACTCCGTCGAGAACTGTGGACAGTGCAGAGGAAACAAGTCTGTGCCAGGAAGCCCATCAATTTAGTTGAACTTAGTTGAACTGATTCTGTCAGGAGGAGTGGTTAAAAATTCAGCCAGAGGCCTAGTCGAAGCTTGTGGGTGGTTATCAAAAGCCCCTAATTGAGGTGAAAATGGGCAAGGGACATTTAACCAAATATTAGAATTACTGTATGTATTTTTTTGAGCCAGCGGATTTTGTCACATTTTCAGAAGACCTATATTACAGTTAATTACTGAACCAAACTTCATGAATTTTTAACTGAATTCTAGCTATTTTAGGAGAATATTAACTGTAAATCAAATACAGAGGATGTGAAGTTCACTGTGTTAAGCACACAGTAATAATTTAAGTAACATCACAGTGTATCGATACTTTTTTTGATCATACCAGAGCTCCTTTTATCTGACAGCTAGACTGTTTAGAGATTTTAGTGAGTACATCAAACTCAACCTGTAGAGAGAACTCCAGGAGGACAACGAAAGGATTTTCAGATTTCATGGTTCCCTTCCATCTCTTGCTCATGTATGAATGTTTTCTGTGAGTGTAAATTCTAATCTGTAAGTCCTCTGTTTTTTTCATCACTTAAATATCTTCATACTTTGTCCGTGCTTATTAGCATAAATAGCCTCTGGGATAGCAGGCAGGTTCAGAGCCAGGTGAACGTGTCATTTACACACGTGCACATGAGAGCTGTCCAACGCTGCTACAGTGCATTTCCACTGGGTCAACTACAGAAGCACTGAAATGGCACACACTCCCGCGAGAGCACACATTTTTATACATGCATATATTTTCACTAGTCCAGCCTTCAGGGCTCTGGCTTCAGTGCCCAGCTCAGGCTCATGCTGACAGTAGTTACAAAGTCAATTCAGCCCCCCACAGCCAGCCTCTCCCAGCTCAAATGAGTCTTAAACTGGGAAACTTTCTGTTACAAGTCGGATTCTTTCACCTCCAGGCTACCACTGTACCCCAGATAATTAATTAATTAATTTTCTAATGCACGCTGGCACATTAACTAGCGCCAACAGCGAGAAACGTCTCACCCGTTCCTTACAGACACAATCCCACTCATTTCATATGGCATAAACAATATGAGCAAAGTCAGATAATGATGAGACTTTAATTTGCCTGTGGCCTCAGGGATCGCTACTGGAAGATTTTGATGTTCTCCTGAAGACATGGCATATCAACCACTCAGCCAGACCAGTTTATTTTCATGTGCTAATTTGTGTTTAGTATGCATAATGTAGTTAATATTATGACTGAAGGCAAGCTGTGGATGTGCGTTGTGTTTAACGATAACTTGGATTAGCTAATGTGCAAAATGGATGCAGCTTTGTTTAAAACGTGGGTTTAAACATGTGCAGTCTCTTCTGAAATCTGAGTAAAACGGGCTGTCTATCATATGAAGACAGCATTACTGTCTGGACATAATATGTTATCGCAATATGGCACAATTACATTTTTTTTGTTGAAATCCTTAAAAAAAAAAAATCTCTTTTCATTCATTTGCAAATGCTTTGTATGATTCATGTAGATGGAGATTTATGGGCAAAACTCCAACTTTAGAGTAAGAGAAAAAAGTGGGGAGGAAAAAATAAGGAAGTCTCATTTGCATGCACAGACAGATATTCCACTTCCACAATCAAACACATGAAGATCTGACTATTCGATGCCTGCTTTATCTTTCAAGCCTTGTCAAGGATTCTGTGGAGAATTCACAGCAGAGTGCACACATTGTTCATTTCCCAGTTCTACAATAAAGGAGCACTTGATGGAGGAATACGGGCCAAATATAAAATGAATAACGCACAACTCCATGACATCTTTGTCCTGTGGCAAATTACTTTAAAGACAGGAGATTCTCGTACCTTAAAATATACATGAAGCACGGAACAGCTTCATGATCATGTTATATGATGTTTTTAATTAAAGCATTTGTCTTGAATGACTCGTCAGATGAACGAAGTGTCAGTGTAAATGCAGTTACCACCATATAGTATGTTAAAATATGAATACCCTTTAGACAGAGACTGCTTTACAGATGCCTTCATTACTATTTTGCTCATGCACATTTACTTCAGCTTTCTACTGCAGCATAAAGATGATAGTGAAAGAAAAGACAAGATTGAGGCTGTTCAGCACGGAAAATAGTTTATCTCTGAGCATTCTTTTGAAAAATCCCACTTTCATTTCAACATGGCTGCCATTGTTGAAGATGGTTGCTTTATTTTCACCCCTTTTTGTCATTGTTTAGGCCAATCTAGATAATTGTGGATTCGAACTTAACTAGAAAATTCAAATGTATCCACAAAAAGTCCCTTTTGTCATCACCCTCTGCCACTTTATATTTTTCAAAATATAAAGTAGAGTAATGTGAAAAATATGCATAAACAATTCATTCAGTTGTCAATTCACCTAAGCATGAGCAATTACAGTGCGAAGGCCAAACCTTTGCAAAAGTAACAATGCACACTAATTCCCTCATCCAAAATAAAAGTTTACCTAAAGTTATGATAGACACATATGCCAAAGTTGCAGATCTGCACAATTCACATGATCACCTGGTTGACAATAATAACATCAATGGCTGTAATATGGTAGGACGGAAAATAATTGATCATATTTCAGAAGGTTGCCCCCAAATATTCCTTCCTGGCTGGAAATGGTGCCCATTTTTTACCGGCCACTTTTAGTATTTCTTTCCGCTAGTGAAAGGCTTTCATGCAAAAATGCAATTAGCTGCTACACCATAATGTTTATGCAGGACACCAGAGAGAAAGGCATTATTAAAAGTGTGTGTTAAGCTCTCAGTAGTTTTGTAGCTTTTAACTGAATCCCTCTCATTTCTCTCCAGCGTCCCTGTTGGTAAAGTCAGATATATGCTTTATTTTACAACTTCATCATGTTCGCCTTCAGCTGTTGTGGGAGTCATATTAAGTTACTGCTGGCAAAACCCAACATTTTCTGATTTTGCTGTTTCAAAATAAAAGCTTTTACATAACTATACATAACAGGGGACTTTTATTGTGAAGAATTCATAGGAAATTAAGTGTAATAAACTGAGCTTTGTTCGGCTGATTCTTAGTTAATACTTCGGGATGGAAGAGTATTTACAGCCGCTCCACTGACCACTACTTAAGACAAGCGCATCATCATTTAAAGGCCCAATATGTAAGGAGGTTTGATCTCATTCCCAACTTGTCAAATACTGACGCTTGGGGGATGCCGACCGACCCAACCTACAATCCCAAAGGGTCACTATTGGACAAGTTGGGAATGACACACAATAATCAACTCTCTTACAAAAGACACAACTTCAAGCGGGTACCCTGTTGTAATGAAAATGCAAATCCCTGCTGCACTGGGCTGACTTGCTGAGTCAAACCGTGACAAATCAAACTAGCACATGTATGAAAAAGCCCCAGGGGATCACCCCTAGATCTTTGCAGCAGAGCTGTTCATGTCAGTGTGCTTCGGAGCTCTGGGCCCAGATATGGTAATATTGGCTGTGGTAGCCTGGCCTGTAGAGTAGACCTTGTCAAGCAGGACTACAATTTCAAGTCTGCGGGTCAGCACAGTGGGAGTTGTGTTAAGGCAGGCTAATCCCGTGGACACGGTGCTGTACCCCGAGGCCACACCGCTGTCTAATCTTTGTAGAGACTGAAGAGCAGAGACCCGTACAGAAGATGAACCAGGATAAGCTTGCACGGTCAGCAAAATTCATCAGCTGACATCTTCATGGATCATAACAAGTGATAATCCCACCATCATTCTTTTGTCTTGGAAATCCTACAACATTCAGTTAAAGGTTTATGTCATTACTTTTGGTTGATAGCTTGGAGATCGAATTAGACTAGAGTCCAAATACATTTTAATCATATATCATCTTCCATATTAATCATTAATCCTCAATAATTTTTCTGTGAGCTCTGACACAGCAGACCTTCATGTCTTTTTCCGTTCATCTATCACCCAGAGTTCAACAGTTTTATTTGACAGCAGGAAAAATGGATTTGTTCATTTGCTTTACACCACCATGATATTTGACTTGAATAGAACCTATTCTTCAGCAGAATAGCTGCCACATACTCTAGAAACAATTCATCCAGCACGAAAAGCACCTACTCTTTTTTTCCTCAGCTGTCTGACATGGCAGATGACATGTTCTGTAGTCTCTAAATGGGAAGGCTTTCTACAAATGTGAAATTTCCTGTCTACCACAATGATAAGCAGAAGCTGTTGTCGGAAACGCAGCAACTGTTGTCGGAAACGCTTTTTGCCTTACGGCTGTTTCCTGCGTGACTGATGCTGCTGTCACCTGTCGTGAAAAGGTGAACATACCTTTGGACTTTCATGAAAACTCAATTGAGCCGTGGCGACGAGCAGAGAGAAAGAAAGTGAATTAAACCAAGCCTTGCAGAGTCACTTCTGCTAGCCTTTAGACTATGACCCACACTGAATCATTTGTATATCCTGGCAGCCTGGCCACATAATTGATGCCATTCATTACATGATTGAGGTGGGTGTTTCTGTGAGGTGAGTGGAGGCAGCCAGACCTTTGCTGAGAGCAACTTGGTCTGTGATGATTGATAGGAGGCGAGCTGCATAAACACTCGAGTGTTGGTTCCCTAAATGCAAGTGAGTGTTACTCTCATTGACGGCTTGAGGCGGAGCCATTAATAAACCCTGCAAATGATGATAGCTGTTGTATTGATTCTGGTTTGCACCCTTTATTCCACTGGCCCCTCTTACTCGAATACCTTGCCTCAGTAAACACAGGCATCGAAATTGTTGACCCGGCCTGTCTCTGCCATTGATCATAGTGTTGATGTTGAGACACCACATTCTCTTTGTTTGCGTGGTAGCTTAATCCATTCACAAAGCTTGCTGATGGTACAAAACGGATCAATACAAGAGGAAAAATGGAAGTATGAGATTAAAAATGATAGATTTATCCCTGAAAAATGTGGCAACATCCCACCCCCCTCCTTTGCAACTGATTGACCTGGATTCTACAAGAAACCAGGATATGTATGTTAACGCTCAAACCAAACTCCTGCAGGGAAATGGTGCATTCTGCCACGTGATCGCAATATAGTGCACGTTTGTTTGTTAATACAAACAGTCAAGGATGAACTGTTCATTTTGATCAGATCTTCAGCAGACTGACAAAACAACAAATGAGTAATGAAATCCCACAGTTGCAGCAGCGCGCTTACAACTGACTGATCAAACTCTGATCCCACTTTGTCTCACCCACACGCCTCTCCATCCTTCCCCCCTTACCCTCTCTGTTTCAGCTGACTGTTAAGAGTCTTGTCATTTGTAATAGAAATGACACGCCCTGAGTCAAAGTGACATTATGTCAAAAATATATCCTGTGATTCCTGCCAGGCTATATCGCTCTTGCTCTATTCTTCATTCAGAATCAAATTAGAAACAGTCTTGCAGGGCCCCCATAACTTGAAAAAGCTTCCAGTGTAACGTCTTCAATAACACTTGAAATCCTGAATGCTGGCTGATGCCTTTCACCCACTTTCCACTGTGAAAGTTCCTAACTTCAGTACCTCTGGTGAGTTTGAAATCTGCCAGAGAAAATGGAGGATTATCTTCAACTTTTAAATGGCAACAAAAAAAATAAAAGGCTGTTTGTTTTCCTCCCATCCACTGAAATGGCTGCCTCTTCTTATACTTCAACAAAGAAATGACTGTTAGAGCATTTCCTCCGCCGCCTGCTGTTTGTCTTGGAGACTGATGGGCAGTGTCACCTTTCTATGAAGCTGTGAAATGTATTTTTTTTTCTCCTTTTTAAATCAAGGTTAGGTTTCATTTTACAGGTGGATAAGGAAAACCAAAAAGGGAAAATGCATCGCTGGTCAGAAATTCAAACCACCAGGGCTTGGTTTAAAAAAACACATTAATCAGCATATTGTGGAACATAAATCCCGATGGTGTGTGCTTATCCTCAAAAAAGATATTTTTTAACTGAATGCTTTGAGGAAAATCCCTGCCCACAATACACTGATGCATGGCAGAACACTTTATATTTGCAGCTGTAGTTGCAAAAGCTAATGCTTTCGGTCAGGAATAACAATAATTCCTCCAACATCCCCTTCAATCAATACTGGATGTTTAGCCAAGCCTAGACATTTTCCTGATTTCATCAGGGCTAATGGGACAATTGGAATCCTATTTGTGTCTCACTGTGCAGCCTATTACCATATGGAAATCTTGTTCAAAATAGAGCTCCTTTTTTTTTTTTTGCTAAATCAAATTCAGTTTCTAGCATCAAGGTTATTTCAGCATACTGTGTATGGAGATTGCTTGTCCTCGATAGTCAGTGGCTGGTTCAGGCCAATGTTTGCCTCTCATATGAGGCACCAAAGCCCCTGTTCCCCCCCTCCTCATGACAGTGGTCTAGCTGCCTCGCTAACACAAGGGTGCCTTTCCAATCGCTTCCAAATTGATCCTTCAAGGTCCTTGTGCTGGGAGGAAATTGCATTTATCCCCCATTAGAGGAAACAAACGGTTTTAAGAAATTGTTGGGACTGGGCCGGTGGTGAACACCTTGGAGTAATAAAGTTATTATGGAAACGATGCAAAAGGTTGTTTTTCTTTGTTACGAGAGACCAAGGACTCACTTCAGAGTCTTTCAACAGATGTGTGAATAATCTGCTTGGGATATTAATACTCTTGTCACGGTCTTTAAACTTTAAATGCAGATACAGGGACAGATTATTCATATGTGAATGGTAATGCACTGAGGTGTTGAGTTTGGCCCCTCTTGAATCACAGAATCAAATAATGACTTCGAAGAGGTTATGAAAAATGTCCAGATATATAATTGGCGTGGAGGAATTGTGGTTTCCATTGTTTTTTTGGATTCCGATCTGTTTCTAGCCAGTTTCATTTAATGGCTGGCTGCTGCTCTTTTAAAAGGTCATTTCTGACTCAAAAGAATAAAGTTGTGCTCCTCTATTTTGAGGTGAAGCTGCGGTGTGAGCGGAAACGAGGGCTCACCTTTATAGTCAGTGCCTTGGTGTTAAATCTAGAGACTGTGATGGACGAAGTAAATAATGATAGTTGTTTGCTTTAAATCCTCAGAGCCGTGTCACAGCTGTTCAGTGTTCAAGCACTCTTGTCAACTCAGAAAACGTGTGAGCACATATACATGTTAGCTAGTGAGCCAACTACCTGGCAAATGGGAAACATAGTGAGGTAACCTGCATGCAAGAAATCTAATTAGTTCACAATTACATCATCCCTCAGGCACAAGCTCTAACTTAATGAAAAGAGAGAACAAATGAGACTTTGACCTGGCTGTTAGGACTAAACATACTGTGTGACGTGTAAGACTGTTTGCTCAGTTTAAACTGAGGAGCGGAATAGCTAGCTGGAAAGGTACAGTAAGCACCTTTGCTTGCTAACTAGTTAGCTAACTCATACAAAGGCATTATTGGCCATAGCATCAGAGAAGTTTAAGAGATCCTGTATTGATCTCTTAAAGAGGGTTTACTCATAGGTGATTAAATGAACTGAACATTGTCAGAGAGCTTCTTTTGCCACAAATTCGGATAGCAACCAGCTGTCATGGCATCGTTGAGCTTTGCTTTGAAAAGAAAATACACGCCAAGCTGTCAATGCAGCGGAGGCAACAATATTTGGCGAGGTACGAGGGAGAATGGGCTGGCGGAGGTAACTGCAGGCTAACTGGCCTGATGAAGAGGCATCCATGCAGTGCTTTAACATACCAATGTAGAAGACTTAGTTTCTAAGAGGAACACACCAGCTCACTTGTTTGCCAATATTTTGGGTTTGAATCCGGAGAAAAGGAGGTGCCAAGGTTTCCTAAAGAGGCTACATGAGGTCTTTGCAATAAGAGGATTATATATAGTCTATTGCTATTAATATTTGGATATAGCCCTAGCTTAGATGGAGTCTATCAAGAGCATGGAAAAAATGGTTGAAATCGAAATGGGTTTGCTTTTGGGACATCAATTTTCAACTAATTGCTTCCCTTACATTTAAAGAGGGAAAAGCACATGGAGGAAAATCCTTCAGAAAACAAATACGTCCCAACTCTGTGACATATAGATGCTATAGAATGAATATTTAAGGCTACATATGCATTAAACTATTTAGTCTGAAAGACCTCTTGTCAGGTTTACTGTATCTTAACTGGAAAAAATATTTGTTTGCTAAGGTTAATATACTGTATACTTGTTGTAAACATGTTTATGACAAAGAATGATTAGTGAACATTGCCCTGTCTTCGCAGACGAAACTACATCAAACGCCCACACAATTCTGAGAAAAGGTCTAATCAAAATACCACCACCACTTAAACATCCTGAAAAACTGCTTGTTCCTGGAAAACAATACATCTTTGCTGTTGATCCCATGCTGTGCTTGTAGGTTTTACTAAAAAGACCAAACAAAATACACACAAATCTTTCAACAATCACACCTTTCTGCACATGCGGTTAAATCAAATCACTTTTCTCTCCATAAGGAATAGTCCATTGGTTTACAACAAAGATTAAACTCCTTCTGTTTCAACTGGAAATGCTTAAATAGGGGTTACAGTAGAAGTATGTGGGCGTTAGCTAAAGCTGGTGTCTTTGAAAGAGGTTGTTTATCAGGCAGAAGATTAAGGTTAGATGAAACGCTGACTAAACAATATTGTCTTCCACCTGCTCATTAGCAGGAACCATCTTGACAGGAACAACAGTTCTGAAGGGCAATGCACTGACAGATGTGTTTGCTTTCTTTTGGACTTTTTCATACAGGGCTCCATGCTGAGCAGTGCTATACAGTGTAGACAATTCACAAGTGAGTTGTGAAGTCTGCTCTGATGCAGGTATTGTACATGACAGAAACTTCCCTGCATTACCAAACACTAGAATACTGCTTTACAGTTGTACGCCTCTGCTTACCAGTGAAGTTGTAGTCTAAATCCATGTCTGTCTGAAATCATACTGCATATGTACAGTAGGGAAGACTTTGAAAGACCTTTAAACAAAATGTTTTAAGCATATTTTCATTATTTTAACATGTATAATTCGAGTGAATCATTTTCACATAGAGACCATTTGTACAGAGGAGTACAGAGGGCTGAAAGAGAGTTTCGTCACATTGTGCAACAACAATCACCTGAAGCTCAATATCAGCAAAACTAATGAGCTTCTAACAATAGGGCCCCTGTCCTGGATGTCAAACATGGAGTGAAGAGGGTTGACCCATACAAGTACCTTGGGATCCATATCAGTGAAAACTGAAATAGGCTCAACACTGAAGCCCTCTTCAGGAAAAGACAGAACAGACTGTTCTTCCTGAGGCGACTTGAATTCCTCCAGTGTGAGCAACAGGATCCTGCAGATCTTCTATCAGTCTTGAAGGCTAATAGTCTCAATAAGCTGTTAAACAAAAGGCCAGCAAGGGGATCAGGTTGGAACTATACAGTGTGGAGGCAGTGACGGAGAAGCGAGGGACAAGATAAGGGCCATCTTTGATAACCTTTTTCATCCTCTCTACGGCCGCTTGTGGCAGATAAGCTACCAGATCATCTCATATCACCATCTCACCCAGGAGTCACATTTTAAAAAAAGCTTTCTTAAACAGGTTTTAAGAATCCTATTCGTAACTTTAGCACCTGTGATTTCTAAATCTTTAAACGACTTTAAACTGACAACACCTGCCCTGCAATTTCCCCCTATATAATGCCGGCACAAATGAAGGTTCAGTCAGGAAGAGCCAATGAACCAAGAGAGAAAATCTAACTTTTTGAAAGACCCGCAATGGCAGAGGAGACAGAAGCCAGGCAACATTTACTACTTAGTGGGTTAGACTAAATATTGAGTCGATAAACAAAGCAAAATATGTAGTTTGAGTGCGAGTTGCTGCTGCACACTGTTCAGCATGCTCATTCAAAGCCCACCACAGGCTTGGAGTCTGATATAGCAGGAAAATCACTTCAATCCAGTCTAGAATTGACTTAGAGATGCAATTTCCATCAAGACTGGACAAAAGCAGCTGAGACCACTAACTGCAAGACAAACCAGTATGTCTCATATGTTCCAAACAGCAGTGTTTGATTAAAAGAGGCAATGTGAGACACCACTGTGAGACGAAGCACAAGTCTTTTGAGCAAACATACCCACTCAAATCTGAACTATGGGCACTGAAAATAAACATTAGAGCTCAGTTCTCTCACTAAACAAGACAAAGTGGGGGAGTGGGAAATAAGAAAAGGAGGTATTAAAGCTGTTCAGTTGTTAAGTTGTTGAGATTGTTTATGTGTGTGACCTCTTTATGTATTATGTATTATATTTTTTTAAAATGCAGCCCTTGATTATTACTTATTTATTATTCCTTCAGTTTGATATGCAACTGACAATTTTGTTGAAATATCTAAGAATTGTTCTTTTTTTAATACATTGACTACATATAGACGTTTATATAACAATTATGCTACTTCAATATACTGCATATGGCACTAAATCATAATGCAAATTAGACATAATGATGTTCCACTTGACCATTCTTTGAGACTAGACCTCTTTGAATTATCATAAAAGCCTTTTAAGCATTCTTTGCTGTACTACTGTTGAGTGAGATGTCAAGACCAGATTGTCTCAAAACTGTTGAGTATCTAAAAATGTCTTGTCATACAATACCAAATTTGAATACCTGAAGAGTTCATCTCATCAGCGTCAATGGGCCAATAAGCATGTGGCATGCTTGTTTTTCAAAAATCAAATTGTGCTGGTGATTGTCGTTTAGGGCGATATCAAATTAAAGGTATTGGTACCGTGTCAACTGTTTCTAAAGACCCAGTGACAAGATTGGCATAAAACAGATCACTGAATAATTCCCACTTTGTTCTCCACTTTACATATTTCCTTTCAGTCAAAATGTGCTCAAATACACCTCAACTCCTTTTTTGATGATTTCAGATCTATGTGATTGTTCTCCTTGTTTGCCTGTGCTAAATCTGATCACTTTTACTGCAGGAATGACCTAATTATACCAAAAGAATCAATACCTCTAACTGAATGACCCAATTCAAAGATGATTGCTGCTCTACTCAGCCACTGGCTCCATGGGTTTGGGAAAAACAAGACTTTAGAAAAGACTGGAGGATGTCTCGGCTAAAATCAAATCAATAAGGAGATTTCAGATTCAGTTTTAAATAAAATCACGAAACAAGCATCTCCTGGAAGGACATTTAGATATGATAATTGTCGAGACCCAAATTTAATGCTGCCCGGATAGAAATCCCAGAACTGACTATTTAATTCCTGGAAAATGTAGACAGTTGGAACATGGAACGAAAATCAAGTTTGGGGGCCGTTCCCAGAAAACAATTTTGTCAGTCAGTGTTTTTGTCTGTTAAAGAATCGGGGTGGTCACCTGGCACACAGAAAGCGATATGCTTCATTTCCAAAGTTTACAAGATTATTTTCAGATGCAATAACATCGATTTGTGTGGATTAATCAATTAACAATTCAGTATCCTAGCCTGAGCAGCAACTGTCACCGCGGCGGACCAGAAAATTATTTTCTGTTGATGTAAAGCAACAAAAAGGCTGAGGAAACAGATGTCACATTTCTGCCCACACTGATTAATTGCCAAAGGATCTCTGGGGGTGTGTGGTGCATAAATACTTAAAATGTTGCCAAAGAAAAACAAACTATAGGATAAATATTTAATAAAGTTTCTTACTCATAGCAGAACTGTACGGGCAAATGGGCAATGAATAAAATGTTGTGCTATCCACTGACAAAAGACTGAGTCATAAAATGGAGCCACAAATGGTCGCTACACTCTCTTTAATGACTTGTTTTGTTATTTGCGGATTCTTGAGATGACACATTGAGTTTAAGAGTGTTGTGTGAATCTGGTAAGAGGTTGCTCTATTAGACTTGGTAGACCTGCTCTTTCGATGTGCTAATTGGACAAACAGCTTCACAAACAGCTCTTCCTATAACGACAGATACAGTAAATGTCTTTTTTGTGAGAATCAAAGCCTCATGACACACCAACCCATTGGGGAATCAGCGTCCCATATTCAGAGTATAAAGGCAGCTAGAAACTGATATCGGTCAGCCTGATTATGAGAAATGTGTATTATCATATAATATTCTGGTAATGAAATTATAGCTGATTGAGCGAGCCAGTAATACGAAGCCACATTTTTTTAATTGGCTAGTCTACTATATGCCTTTTGTCACTGCGTTTAATCTGCAGACTAAGCAGTCATATAATAGGCTTTCGGTTCTATAAAAGCCTTTATTTTTGAATCTGGTATATGACACATCGACATGTCTGATTTGAGGGGTTATGAAAGTGCTTGATCTGAATTCTTAAGCAAAATGCTTTACAAAATGTTATGTTTGTGAACTTTTTCTTTTCAATATAACATAAGAAACATTTGTAGGCAGAACTGATCATCCGTTGTTATTTTAACAATGTTGTCAGGCTCTGTTGTGTGGCTTGACAAATGCATCATATCTAGATACCCACATGAAATTGTATGAACAATTATATTTACAGAAAAAGATGTACCTTATATTTGCTTGAAGATTTGTTATCTTAGGTAAAAACTACATAAACCTAGGCACTATTCAATTGCCAATGTTTATATTTACCAATCTGAATCTTCTATATTTATACATAATACTGTAAGATAAGTCATGAGTTTCTGTTTGCTTTTAACACTGTGCAGTTACACAGTCACGACTGACCAGGATCGGCAAGATTCACTAATAGATTTATTCAGTTAGTTTGGTCAAAATGTCATCATTGTGGTAAGAAATTTCAAAAACTATATTATTATTCTGTAGTTGAATATGTCAGCGTCTGAAACAGGTGTTCATCAAATCTCTATAATATTGAATAATAGAATATGTAAAACCCAGTCTAATGATGATAACATGAAGCCGTATAGTGCTTAGTGGAAGCTCAGAAAATCTTATCCGTCTGACAAAAGTGATATTGATATATTCTAGGGAAGAGGAGCTGTATGGATTAGTTATAGAATTGTAATCCAGATTAGTTGCATGAGCTGTCCAATTTACATTATTGTTTTATGTTGTCTAATTGAATTCCTTTCCTTCCTAACAGTTGGGAGAGACAAAGGCACATCTAAGGATCTTTCAGAATTCAGTCCTGTATCCTCACAACTTTGGTAATAATTTTAAAAGTAGTTTTTTTCCAAATCACAGAGCTATTACACACCTGCTTTAAATTTTCTTGCAACAAACCATTACAAATTTGTTAACAAATGTATTAATAATTTGTTTCTTTTTAGCATTCTTGTACTGTTAATTGGTTATTTCCTGCTTTTGGTTACAACGTGACACCCAATGAATGTAATTTAAGATCCATTTGTAGGCATGCGACATCACACTGGCAGCCTACAGACTCAAAGCAAAGTGGTATTGATCTTCTTTCAGTCAGTATGCTCTTTTTTTTCTTTTTTTTTTAACCTTTTTTTAAAAAATGTCCCATGTAATTATTCATATACTCTACCAGCTTAGCAGCCACTAACCTTATCTGTTCCAATTCACATTGCTTTTTGTGGCTAATTTGTGCAGCATGCACCGGGTACTTCAGGATAAATTAAACTGCAGCATTCCCCGTAACCTCCCCCACATCCTAATCCACTGCTTTGGATTTCTGCTCTCTTGATTGGATCGGCACCACATTGTTACTTACATTTTCTTCTTCATTGGAATTTTACCAACGTACATTTACATTACAAAGTACATGCTCCCATATGCGAAAATGTCATCATCGGCATATTGGTACAGCATGATTTGACCTGAAGTGCTGAAGTTAGCCACCATTTCTGCAGAGCGCTGTATCTAGCACTAAAGATCGGGTTTCAAGCAGCAGTTCTTGCTTAAGAAAATTGTCTTTTACAATATCTTTGCATTAAGAGTGATTCATAACCATTATGTCACTGACTGAAAGCCCCTGAGTGAAAGAGAGAGAGGGGAGAGCGAGGGGAGGCAAGTGATGATTATTCAGCCATTCGACCTGCCCAATTAAGCAATGACAAGTAATTGTTTAAACAAATTGCAACCGGACATAACTGAGGCACTCAGGGGTCATTTGCGTGATGTCAAATAATAAATAAAGACATAACTGCCTGACGTGCCACACAAGGGTGTGAACTAGAGATTAAAAGGCCATATGGATGGGAGCAGGAACATCGCTGAGTGTGCTGTGATCTCTTCCCCTGGTGACTGTGGTCATTTAGAATACAGATGTTCAAATGTCTCCCTGGTCCTCCGGGTGGGGACATGCTTTTCTCTAATCCAATCATCACATCCTGCAACGTTTTTCCATTAATTTACCCTAATTTACCAAGGAACATGGATATTTATTAGAGATGTTTGGAAAAAACAAAACCAATAATGAGCAACTGTCTCTTCAAACTTGACATAGCTGTGTATTACAGAGCTCCAATGTCGTCCATACACTATTAAAACCACATCATCTTGCTACTCTAAATACCAGAGGACCAAATATGTATCGATCCACAGCAGAAAATAGTCCTTAACAAATTTGGTAATTATAGAGGAATGAGTCGCAAAACCCAGAAATAAGTTGGCATTTTTGTACTTCTGGTTCTCCCATGTCAAAGTCAATGGGTTTTCATTAAATGCCTAAAATACGATCTGTGGTTCACACAAGCTTAAATGATAAATTCACCCCAAAATGTAGTCAGTATCGACTCACTGCTGTGCTGATGGTTGGATGAATTAGATAGTCCACAAAACATATCTGCAGCATCACAGCCAAAATGACCCAATACAGCTTGAAAAACAAAACTTTATTTTCATATTTTTTTTCAAGCCATTTTCTTCACTGTAGTTGCTTAGCTTAAAGCACACACTGTTTGTGAAGTGGGTGCACAAGCCTGACTGCCCGTTGAAAGTGTAGCACATCTCTTTAAATCAATCCCAGGGATCTCAGGGTTTCTGGAGACTTGAAGTACACTGTACAAGCTGCATGGAGCCATTTTATGCTTGTTCTTTGTCGTTGTTGTTTTGCTGTGACTGCAAAACCTCACCTGACCTTTCATCGACATCGGGTGAGAAAATAATGACTGAATTATTATTTTTGGGTGAATCTATCCTTTAAGAGATTTTCACATTTGGTTCTATTACATAAAATACGTCATTAAACGTCCTTATGGTGAATTCAGAGACTCATCAACTCACTAGTGTCTTTACAGGCAGACTTTTGTTGCAGACTTTTTGAACTCTTAACTTTACAACTTGTAGATAGATTCATTTATAGCAAAATGTGTAAAGTATAGCGTAGCAGGAAGCCTAGTGGTGGTGACCCTGACATAATGCGGACCTGGATATAGTTTGTTTATAGCTCAGCTTTTATATCTCATTCACGCTGCAAAAATCTAAAAACGGGTGTTCACTTGTGAAGATTATCTAGCTGAACAAAATGTGTAAGTATCATAAACTTGTGTTTGCCACATAGCTTCTTTTGGGCAATGAGCCAAAATGGAATGTAAAAATCTGGCAGGCTTTTTGTCGAGGGAACCTGGTTTGATGCTAACTTAGCCCACAAAAATAAATCATCCCAGCAGCCCTCTATTCCCGTTTGCTAAAAATTGCAGTGCCAGGCTGTTTTTTTAAAGAGAAAGGCTTTTTGAAAAGTACGATGATACATTTCCAATCTGCTTTTGAAGCTTTACGTCATCAGTAACAATGAAAGGGCTTTGAGCTGAAAGACACGTAAAGTTCAGGGATGTAGAAGGTATTCAGAGATGGATTACCACTTTGCTGGTTGGGGTCTATCTATTCATGGGTTGTTTTTTTTTATTACAAGAAAGAATTTTGACTATCGCCTTGTTCTTAAAATAAATTATTCAAAAAAAGAACTTCTGATGAAATTAAAAGATCTATGTTTGTATAAATCCAATAACACAGTTTAATTAGGCTCTACTTTCTTCTATCACAGTTCATATTTTACTTTCTGCTACCAGGCATAACCTCAACCCAGTCTAATATTGTCTGTTCTCTGCATCTCCAAATAAATCACCAAGGAGCAATACAGAGTTGTTTGTGTTCTCCTTCTCTTTTTCATCTTCATTTTACATTCCCCACATGCGCTTATTCATCCCAACTCTGTGGCTAATGCTTGTAATCCTCCTCGTCAAGCAGGGACAGCAGTTACTCCATTAGCAGGGTTTCTCATGTTGATGTCAGGCAGGCCATTGGTTTGCAAGGGAATCTTGTTAGGGTTCTTATTGACATTGTGTTTCATTAACTTGATTAATGACATCTGTTGGGGCATGCTCCACAGTAATCAACATCTCTGCAGAGAGAAGGGCTGTCTGCAGTCGAGGATGGGCCTCTCTGGGCTTCTTCTGCCCACACTTGACTGTCCTCTCTGTGTCCTGTTTGCTTCTTAAAGGCTGCTCTCAAAAAGAGACTCATATTCATAAATACCAAAATAGCAAGCAGTCATAGACCATGAAGTAGACTCTAGACGACCATTATGAGCTTTCCATTTCAGAAACTGTGTGTGTTCCAGAAAAACAGGCCCCTGAAATTAAGGAAATAAAGCATATTGTGTCCATGTCAGCATTTATATTTAACATTTAAGATGTTCCGACAAAATTATTTGGCAAAATACACTAAGTGCTTATTCTATGGCTCATTATCTTACCTCCTATTTAAATATTAATGCAAGATGCACATTGCCATATGAAAGACTATTGGGGTACTGTTGGTACATTGTCTATGTAAACAATTCAAGGACGACATGCACATCCTCACACATCTGATGTTTCCTTAAATGATTTTTCCAAAGCAAAATCATTTCTTTCTCTATCTTTGTGTATCGTCCATCTCTGGTACAGCGTCTCTCCCTTTAAGACGGATCACATCCTGGGTCAGTACCTGGGAGATGAGAAGCTGCTCACCTCAAGTACCCCACAAAGAGGAACACTTAAGGACACCAATTCCCAGCTTTAGGATACTGTATGCCAACAAAGAGACACACAAAAAGAGATTAAAAAAAAAAATAATAATAAAAAAAAATCCACCTGGAATTCATATTTACCTTTTATCATCTGCTTTTTATCAGCATTTTACCGAGTTATATTTGCGGGCTCTCTTAAGGGGGAAAGCTGTGTTGGTGCAACTCCAAGCAGGAGGCTGCTGGGCTGCCAGGGCTGTTGCTGTGGGATCTGACTCAGAAAATGTGCCTTTATTTTCTTGGTACATTTAGCTCAAAACAATGCTATCTGGCAAAGTAAGTGCACAAGTGCAGCAGTTAATTCATGATAGTGTATTTGCAATATATATCAATATAAAATCTTTCCACTGTCAAGAGCTTTGCTGGTTTAATACCGTTTGAGTACACCATGGAGAGCATTTCAATTAAGAGATCAAACTGATATAATCACTTGGCAGGAAAATAGCTAATAACTAATATCGGTTGCTTTTTCAGAGCCAATTACTTTGATTTGATAGTCTTGGTTGGGGAAATGTGTATCCAGTCAGAGCTGGAACTGAACCTGGAATGAACTAAATGATGAAAATTATGGCAAAGCCTGGCTAACTTTTTATGTGTATACATGGATAAAAATAGAAAGGCAAAGGGTTATTTTCAGAAACTGAAGTTCCTGGTGGAGAGAAACGACCATATAAACCACATGTATTGAACATAAAACTAACACATGAAAATCAGTCACTACAAAGAACAAAACAACCACCAATAGAGTGCAAGGTACCACAGGTTACAACTGCAACAAACGATTATTGTCATCGCATCTGTCAGACATTTTCTTGATTAATCACTTTAAAAATTGTGAGATGAAGTGATAAATGTGCAAAATTTCCTTCGAGTCCAACAAAACTCCATCCAACATGCCAAAACCTGATGCTATCCAGCTTACCATCACACGTTGACAAGAAAATCAACTAATCCTTAAAAAATAGATAAATGTCAAAACAGGGAAATGGTTTTTTTTGGATTTAAAAAAGACAAACTAGAGTCAAAATATGAGCTGATAATTTCATGTTGACTGATTGTTTGGTGACTCATTAATCACCTGAAGCTATGTTGTCACAGTTTTGGCTATGTTCACACTACCAGCCCAACTCTGTTTTGTTGCATAACCAGAACGTATCAGGATTGATTTTAGGAAGTCTCAGTCAGCCTGATTTCAATTTTGGTAAATCACACAGTTTTGTCCAGCGTGACAAACAATGGTGACTTCAAATCCAGACAGATGGAAGTGCATCAGAGTCACTGTGCAGAATCCAGGCTGCTACTAGCAGAGTGGTCTGGAAGGCAACACAGAGAACAACAGGCTGTGGACAAGCACTGTGACTTGACTAGTGTTCACTTGGAGAGGGAGACGATTGATCACGCCATAGCCGCCAGCATTACTGGCGACTATGGCGTTACCATAGCAACCCATGCAGATATTAGGTGACGCCTGTATCCAGATAACCGATCTGATCACTTACAAATAATAGTAATGACACTCTATCTTTAAGACCCGATAAATAGAAATAAATCAGATCTGCCTGCTGTCTGGACGTAAGTGCATCTAAATGTATCTGTTGGATATAAATAAATCAAATGTTGTATATTGGGACCAACCCAATAAAAGAGATACTAATTAGTTAACTAATGATTAACAAGAAATATAGTGAGGAAGCTATTGTTGTTGTTAATATTCATATAATGTTTCTCTATCATGTTAATAAAAGATACAGATTTTTGTATGACTGAAAGTATAAAAAGGCTCTTCACATTGCAATGGGTTCAATATATCTTTGCAGATACACGCCAAGGATTTATTCAAAGTTTTTTCTGCAAACTAAGAATATTCATGACCAAACTCTGCACAAAGCTGTTCCATGCTAAATGTGTTCAAATAAATTTGTGGCTTGGAATGTGTTCAAATATCATTTCTTCATTATTGTTGGTTTCCGCAAGCCTTGTGTCTGTCAGTGATGTGCATATAACTATTCTGTACAGCAAATGAGCTCCACGGTTTGGAAACGGGACAAAAAGTTATTCAAAATGACAGAAATTCCTCATGGATTTACCCTTCATAGTTCCACAGTTGTCTTTGATTGCAATGAACGTGACCTCTAGGTTGTCCTCGAATCCCAATCATGCAGCGGTGCAGTATGGATGACAATGTAAGTTATTGGCAGTGTTTTTATTGTTTTCTCACACTCCCATGTGTGACACTATCAAATAATTGCACCTCAGCTCGGGTAATGTATTTCACTAATCAGATGGGATCTGTCTATCCTTGTAAACTATTTTACGAGACATGCATTACCTGATTTTTCTGCCTTGATAAAATCCTGAGCATGTTTGACCCAGCATCAGTTATTTTCCATCCCTAAGCTGTGCCTGATGTCCGCCCGACCGATTCAGTGATCAGAGAGTGACAGACATAATTGATGAGCAACCACAGACAAGCTCGTCTCATTCTGTCCACGCACAGTTCAAGCCAGAGACATGACCGGGGCACCTTTAAGTCTCGTCCTTTTAATCTCGTACTTAGCCAACCAGAACACTCCTTGAGAACTCCTTCAGTCGAGTCATTTTTTGAAAAAAGGTTAATGCAAAAAGAGAGTGATCCACAAACTGAATTTAAAAAAAGGTTAATAGCTCTAATGTGGGAGAAATTCTGTTCATTAAACTCAACATCGTTTTCTCTCTCCACCACAAAATGCTGATAGAGCCTGTACGTTTAGCTCCCAAGTCGATTTTCTAACAGACTGAGATCTGTCGCTCCCCAAACGACATATATTACCATTCCCAAAACAACATGACTGTTGCAGAGTGCTAGCAACAGGCGAACTGAACATTCATTGCATGTCACAGTTTGGTTAGGTTCAGGAAAACATTGTGGTTTGGGTCAAATTAACTGTTACTTGTGTTTTTTTCAGTTTCCAAACATACGTGAATTGCGTTATTCATGTGACATCTCAATACTACATTAGTAACTACCCAATTCTCTGTCCCTGACCTGCTTCCTGTCTGACTTTGTTGCTCTTTATACGACTTCACCTGACTTCCTCTTTTGTTGCCGTAATAATTACAGCAGCCAATAGAGGTCACTGCCTAAAAGAAGCGTAAAGAATGGGTCGTAATAAACTGCTTTCGCTAAATCTTATACAATCATTTTTCTGATGAGGACGGGCTGGTCAGATCTTGTGGTTGGTCTTGTGTTTTACTGGAATTAATAACTTGTACTCTTGGACTCTAGTAGCACAGACAAAGTTCTAATGCTGAAACCGCAATTACATTTTGAAAACAGAACAAATGTGCTGAAATTAAGAAAAGAAAAATATTTGCACTCTTTATTTCTGGTATTAAATCAACATTATGTAGAAATCAGCAATCTGTGCGATGTGGCGCCCCTCACAGTTTTCTGAGTGCAACCACCACTGTTTGTAAATGCAAATTCCAGGTGTGTAACAATTTGTCAGGCGCAATGTAGGTGCTAACTACAAACAAAACTCATTACGTCATAACATGTAATGTGTTGAAAACTAGTATGTATCTAGTATTGAAGTAAACATGTATGTAACGCTGTTATCCTACCCTCTTACTGAAGTTACATACATACCTATTACAAGACACTGTACCAACAAAATGATTCTGAAGCTGCCATTTAAGGGAAAACAGTTACATAATTCTGTTGTCAAAAAAGAACTCCACAAGAAACTCTAACTTGCTGGCAACCTGTCATGTTATCCTGCCTACTTGCAGACACAGAGAAACATGAGCATCCTGTTGGAGTCAGTCTTCTCCATCTCCTCAGAAAACATCTGCTAGATGCTCAACTGTGTTACACAAACACTAGTTTCTCGGCCTTCTGCAGTTTCTGGGGAGGTAACATTACTTTGCCTGTCTGAGCTCTGTGCTTTGGAAAAAAGCCTGCCTGCAGTTTGTTTTGGAGGTTTTGGTGATGAGCACCATGGCACACGAATATATAGTTTATGTTTGGGCCAGAGACCCAAAACAATGAGTTCAAAGACACCCTGCTACACTGGACACAAAACAAAAATCAGAACGTTTCAGTTGTTATCCGACTTCACTCTGACAGAACAGGGAAGCTTTCAGTTATCAACTGTGACAACAACCTCGTAACCGCTCGTGTTTCACTCACACTGTAAGGGTTCGATAGGGCACTTGTGAGCGAAAGTCAATGTGAGTGTGAAAATGTGAAACGTTATTTTGGGACACAGGAGCTCTGACACCTAGATTGGCAAGACGGACAAATTTGTTGAGCTGTTATGTTTTCTCTCCTCGCTCTTGCTTATTAGCACAGAGTGGTGTACAACACATTCAGGTTGCAGCTTCTCATTTTTAGCCGGTCATGGCCGTGAATTCACAAGTTAGCTGTTACTAATTAACATTAATTCCAAAAGTAAGTTGATGAGAGGCAAAAATGAATTCAATTTTTTTATCTTTAGTGCCACTAATAATGAGTGTAGAGCAAGTGTCGAGCCCTGACTTCGTGTGCATAGTTCTGGCCTGGAGTGTTTTTGTTTTGGTCTATTTTGTTTCCGTGTAGAAATTTACAGTAAGCACCACATAGTGTTTACTGCTGTGAATACTGTGAAGTTATGTTTAGAGCTGCAATAATTTTAATTATCGATTAACCCGCTGATTATTTTAACAATTAAACTGATTGATCCCAGAGTGCATGCATCAACAACCAACAGTCTAAAACCCAAAGACCGTTCATTTACTATCATAAATGACAAATGACAAAAGAAAAACAGCAAATCCTCACATTTAAGTAGGTAAAACTGGCAAACGATTGACATTTTGGTTAAAAAATGACTGAAATAATCAATCACATCATAAGAGTTGCCGATCAATTTTCTTTCAATCCACTTATCGATGATTATCACATTTCTGTGTAATTGTGACTTTTTGGGGGGGTGTTATTCTTTCTTATGTTGTGTGTCCTAAAAAAGCTTTTTTTGTTTACCAACAATGTGGCTTCAGCGTTTACATAAAAGATAAATTAATACAATTTGAATTAGCACTGTAGATTATATAGCAGTATTGTGTCAAAACAGATCCAGCGTAGACACGGATGGGACTAGTTTATGAGAAAAGCTGAGGAAGGCTGCAGTGAATCTTTGTATATCATAATGCTTTAAAGCCATTCACATCTTAAGCAAATGTGAATTTATAACAAACAGACATCCTGTGCTCATCTTCAGGCTGTACTGAGATGATATGTTAAAGTTTGTAATCGACCTTTAGCTGTTTGTATGTCCCGGGATCAAATCTAACATTTGACCTCACTAATTGATTTTTACTTGCATGTCTGCGAGCTTCACCGATTTTTCTCCTGTACAGAAAGTTCACTGGGAATAATATCTTCCCACGCCTGGTGCAAGACAGGCAGAAATGATATACGAGGCCAAGTGTACTCACCATCCTCCCGAGACTTCTGGATGAAAGCATCGACGCCGCTCTCTCCGTAGTTGCCCTCTGAGGCCACTGTGGAGACGTAGTTCCAGCGCATGGCCTTTACAATGTCCACCATGGCCTGGGCCTGGTAGGTGTCTGGCGGTACCACGCGTGAGAAGAAGTCGTAGCGGGTGTTGTCACTGAGCTCTGGAGCTGTGGAGGCGTAGCTCACCTGGGGGATCTGCAGGGAGGAATATTGATAATATTATAAGCTTGAAAACAGTAATGGGAAGGGGATGCAAAAGGGAAGAAGGCACCTTTCAGCAACAAAGCAATTCAAACTGCTTTATATAAGACACAAAGGCATCAAAAAAAGATATGAAAGAAACACAAATCTATATTAAAACAGACAATAGGATAAAATAAGAAGATTACATGAAGTTAAAAAAGCAGAGGATAAATTAAACAGGAGAGTAAATATTCCAGCGCAGCTATAGTGCAGTGGAAGATACGCACAAATTCGATTTAACAAAAGGGGCTGGCAAACACAAAAGCCTCTTGCCTTCATTTGACAAAAGTTTGGGAGTTTGTTTCACATATGTGGGGCACAAAAACTAATAGCTGCTTCTCTGTGTTTAGTTTTGTCTCAGGGGAGAGTAAGCAGACCTGTTCCAGACGATCTAAGAGGTCTGGACGGTTCATAACAGAGCAGCAAAATTCTTTCACAAACAGGAAGCCACACTAATGATTTGAGAACTAGAGTGATGTGATCCACTTTGCTGGTTTCAGTTAGGGCTCTAGCAGCAGCACTGTGATTACCGGTACCTTTTCACAATGGACAAAAAAAATCCACTCACGGCTGGCTTCTGTCTTCAGTGGGAAAGGGTACAATTGGCAGTCCTTCCCAAGTCAAATGACTCTGCAGTGCTCAAAAGCATATATCCGCTCCAGCTACAACAGGCAGTCATGGAAACACCTGGGTGACACCTGGGTGGACAATTTAATTTTGACTTACAGCCCTTTTCCGGTGCCATCTTGTAACGCGTGCTGACGTTTCAGACCTTGGCTTATAAACACTTTTCCGACTGTCGCCGTTGAAGCAGCACTCAAACATTGAGAGGATTAAGACTGAGAGAAACTAAAGTAAAATATATTAGTAAAGTAACTACTGTAACGTTGTCACTGGCCTCAAAACTGCTTTGTACTGTTCCCTGTTTTCTAGCGAGTTTGTGACATCCAAGGAGGCAGCAGAAAAAAAAAAAGAAAAATCAAACTCATCAACTGGTAATTTGAAAGGAGTCAATACACACCTTAATTTTGGTGTAAAGATCTGATCAACCTTTCACAGAGGCCGATGAAGATACCATTACAATAGTGAATACATGGAAATGTTAGTTGTCAATTAAGTCCTTTAATTGTTGAAATGTTCTTGAGGTGATCATTAGGCTTATTTAATAATGATCTTAATGTGACTATTAAGATTTAGGTCGGAGTCCATGATGACGCCATGATTTCGGGCCCGGTGTGTGATCTTCAACGTTGGCCACGGAAGCTAAGCGCTGACTTTACAATCATCCGGCTTTGGCTCCACAAACAATCAGGCCCATTTCCTTTTAATCTTAAAAATACTGTAGATATTACACCCAAATTTTCAGGGGGAGGTCTGCTTGCATCCAACAAGCTGTCGTCCTTTTGAGTCTCAAAACAGAGCAACTGATCCTGAGCCCCTGCCGAGCCTTTTAACACCCTGCCTCAGTGCTCCCTTATGCTGCAGCCGGCTGGCCAGGTCACAAGCTGAGATGATGAGAATGTCAGACTCCTGAGTGCGGGTCACTTGCAAAACATAAAAGGTCTCTTAGCATCTTATCATCGTATGTTATACACACTGCAGAATAGTGCCCTCTTAGCTGTACCTTCTTACTGTGATAAAAATAGTAGAAAAGAAACATAATTTGATTTTTTATTTTATCATGTTTCTGACATTTTCCATTGCTACGGGGTTCACAGAAGTAGCTTTTAGAATAGTACAGCTTTATGAATGCAAGACCTTGCATCATGGCAGGCTTCTGTTGCTCCCACTGCTCCAGAGATTTTACTGATGTGTGTGCATGAAAAAGAGCAACATTACATAAGAAACTTAAATAAGAAATAAATAGGTCAGCTAAAGCACAAAGCCTTTTCTTGAGTGACCATGATGGCAGAATGTTGGTAGTTTTTGTGTTTCTCAGCACAGGGTTGTTGTTTTTTTTGTTATGGGATAGCACCGTGTCAGTTTTTGTAATGGGTAAACCATGTTCGTGAAAATAGAATTTTTTTTCCTCCCTTTGGCACACAGTGATTCACAAAACAGAAGGCATGGGTGTTTCCTGGTAATGATACACAGTGTGCCTTTTTGGTGAGGAACAGTGGTCATGTTTTTGTGTCTGAGGGGTAGATGTGCTCAGCGAAACATTATCCTGATGAAAAACAGCCCTGTTTTCACTCTAGATGCCTCTTTGCCACATGCAGCATTTCATTATCACAGACTGCAGACCTGTGGGCTGGCACACGCACAGGCACACACATAGACACACAGATAACCCTTGATATTAAACATCTGACTTCAGGGCTACCTCCTCTCACCAAGATGAACAGCACTGTGGCCTGGCTCTCTTATTTGTGTAAAAATATATAAATAAAACTTGAGTTTTATCTTGACTTTATCCCTTGGCCACAGATTGCCTGTGATACAGTGCATACACAGAGACTACAGGATAGAAAAGAAGAAATAAAAACCATGCAGATGGTGGTTAGTTTGTGCTTTATGCCGCATTTTGTGTTAAAAATATTAAGGCACCACAATAAGAGTTAAAAAAGTGTTTAATTATTTAGCTACTAGTCTTGTGTATGAGAGCCTAAATGGCCATATGGCAGTAATATTAACAGGTGCTTGACTGGACCAGAAGCACCTGGAGCAGAAAAGGTATAACACAAGAAATTAAAGGATAAGGCTCTTCTGAATCCATATCCTTTCACTGTGTGAGGGCTAAACATTGGATCAGTTTTTTAAAACTTTTGTATTTGATTAAATAATAACAACAAGAAAGTTTCACATCAACGGTGGTGCATGTAGACGCTGCAGTGGGTAGCTCCTTCAAATTGATTCATTTTTGTATTTTTAAACTATCAATGTTTTTGGCTGAAACATATATTGCCTACGGCAGAAATAGCTTTATCAGCACTGGAGAAGAAAGTGCAGATTTTGGATTAAGTGCAGCCGACTTTGAGACGATCACTGCCTACAGCATCTTCTGACCAATGCCAAGAAGGAGTAGAGGAAGATAGTTCTGATAAGAGCCACGCTTAACCATCTTAGATTCAAGGCAGCTCCTGGCTAATCCTGTAGCAGGAAAATGAAATGGACAAAATTGGATTCAGGTTGGCCAAACAATGGGAAATCAGAAACCATTACAGAGACCTGTCTCCACCACAACATTCCGGGTCAAGCTGTGGCACTGAACGGGCC
>OMLP01044085.1:5145-15789 GCA_900302685.1 Spondyliosoma cantharus
GACACTTCAAAACCTACTCCCCCGAAATTGCAATCAAAGAAGTCGGCCCGAGGGCGGCTGCTGAAATCACTGTTCTGCAGAGAATGTGTAACTCACTGCAGCCACGGAGGAAATGAAACATTTCTCCCCTGCTGTGGTACATGGAATGGTTTTAAGTTTCGTCCTTTTTGTAAAGCCATCCAAGTCATCTTTATCGTTTTTGTGGGACAAGGCTGTGCAGCCTTTTTTCAATCCAGTGGCCAAGTAAATGTACTTTTCTGTAAACCATGGATGTTGCAACTTTAAGGTTCTTTGGGTTCACCTTGCTTACACTTTGGTTAGGTTTAACTATTTCAAGGCGGGTTAGGAAAAGATTATGTTTTGGACGGCATACAGCTGGAAATTGTCACGAGGTCTCCTTAAAAAAAGGTTGAAACGCAATCTCGAACTGCTGTCGCCGGCTTGGCGGACTTCTCTCCTGCAACACCAACATCATCCCCCTCCACCGTCTCACATGAAAGTCAAGTCGAAAACATCCAATGTGAACACGTGATATGACACATTCTGTAGAGATATAAATACGGTGCGAAGCCTGTGAGACGAACAAATGCGAACGTATCAGTAGTTTGAGGAAACATTAACTGGCAACATTTTGTCCTTGACCGTGCCGCCTTTTCCACCTCCACACTCGTTTACATTGTACCAACGCTGGAAGGGCTGTGTGAGCGACTCGTACTGTGCGTATCAGCTCATGTAAAATAATGAATTCACTGTGATTGTTATGTCTCCTTGTTAGTCTCGCAAGATGACATGGGCACGCATAAACAAACCCACGCACAGACACGCAAGTACATTAGGATGCATTGAAGTTTTTTAATTGACGCTGCAAGACGTTTTTGCACCGAGCCCTGTAGAGTGACTAAAGCGTTTGTCCAGGGTATCAGCTCTACATTTCTTTTCAGTTGTGTTCCATCCCTGTGATGAATTGTGTATATATAATTGGACACTGAGTCTGTCACTGATGTGACACCCCTGCTCCGAGCTTCGAGGCAGTTAGCATGAACTGAGCTCTGATGTCTTTAATCTACATTACTGTTAGCTGTACAAGATTACCTCTGAAAACGAAAAGCATTTCTAAAACCTGTGCAGGCTGTGGCGATGATGATTAAAATCACACAACACAGAGAATTTGTCGTAGATGTCACCATCCAAATGGAAATTTAAAACAGCAATGGGAAAAAGAGAAAAAAAAAAAGAAAAAGCATTATTTTGACCACAGATGCTGTGTGAGCTTTTTAATAGCGCCATTAACAAGCTTTGCTTACGGTCTGCGTCTGACTGTGACAATGACCTGTAAAATTCCATTAAAGCAACAGGAGACCTTTTCATGCAGTAATGGTTTTGCCTTTATCAAACTGTGATACTGAGAATATTTTAGCCTCGAATGTAATCATTTCTGCCGTGACTGGTAAACAGAGAATTATTGATTTTAATGTTTTTTTTTTTTTTTTATAACGGTGGACTAAGTTAAAAAGAAACATCCCTTTTTGCAACTGCAATAACCAGAAAAACACACTATATTCTGTGCTAACTTTTACTGATCTGCATGGTTTTGAGACAGGTGTCTTGTGTGTGCGTGTCATCCTCAGGCTGACACGATGATATTCACACAGTTTCGGAGTCACAATCGTATCTAGCAGAAGTAAAGAGCAGCATAACTTTTTAATTTCCCTAATTACTTTTTCCAATATGTCTCCCTTTTATCTCCTCTGCTTTTATCTCTGCCCTGCAGCAATCTGGACACTGGCAAGCTATCAGGTTGGTGGGAAAAGTGATTTTCCTGATTTAATGTGTCACCGTGTATTCGTTTCTGTAAAACCGATGTCTTTAAAAAGTTATCAGTAGCACAGAAACATTCGAAGCACAAGTTGAACATTTTGGGAAATATTCTCGTTAGTTTGTTTTGTGCTTTTTTTTTTTATGCCTAGATGAGGTTATATCCTTCTGTTAAATCCTTTAACAGCTTAAAGGATAAGTTCAGCCCACAAATGAAAATTCTGTAGCCCACAAAACATTTCTGGAGCTTCACAGCGAAACAGCGTCGCAGCGTTCTTCTAATCAACTGAAGTAGATGGGGACTTGTTTTAAAACATAGAAAGAAAACACTTCTCTGGTGTGAACCAAGTCTCCAGAAGCTCCAGGATTCAGAATTGATTTGAAAAGACCTTATTTACAATCTTTTTAAAGCAAAAATCTTCACCTTAGCTGCTAAGCTAAAATCGTTAGCCGTCTGAAGTCCACGCAAAAGCTCAACCACGCATTGAAGGTGTAATTCACGCCTTTTTAAAATCAATCATGGATCACCTGGGCTTGCAGAGATGTGGATAACAATGAACAAGCTGTATGGCGCCATTTTATGTTTTTTTGATGTTTAAAAACCAGTCGCCACCTACTTCAGTTGTTTAGGATAATGCTGCTTTGTTGTGAAGCTCCAGAATTGTTTTGTAGACTATGAAACTACATCAGCATGTATAAAAATATACTATATCTTCGTGTTTGGGTGAATTTATCCATTAAGATATTTAGATTTTTTTCTTTTTTTAATCTGTTTAAGGGGATTAGGGGTTATGCAAGAAAAGAAGTAGTTCCTCAAATGTGTTGTGTGTACTGTACGGCTGACCCGCACGGCACACTCGACAACAGAGTTAAAGTTTGCCATCATAGAGAACGGGAAAGTGGGGGTAAAACCGCACACATAGTTAAACGGCCTCTAGCGGAAACCATCCATGTTGTTACATTCGGTTGTACACGTGAAAACTGACAGGTACGCTTTGGTAAGGAATTTAGAAAAGAGAGGAGAGTGGGTCTCTGGCTGTATTCAACCACCGAGCAGTTCTGTTCAGAGGTGTTGGTAGAAGGATTTTATTTGAGAGCCAGGCAGCTGCCCCCTATTTCCAGACTTTGTGCTTCAAGATAACCAGCTGCCGTCTGCAATTTACTACACAGACACGACGGTGGTATCACTCTTCTCAACTCTCCACACGAAAGCATCTTACCTCTCTTATATCGTCCTCGTTTCTTTCAGTTCTTTCACTAACACTACAGTCAACACCGCCACCATCCACCCGCGACACCGATTTTAATCTGTAAATGTGAAAGAAAAACATGGCACAGATCTATTGACCCATTTTTTTTCATCATCTTTCAGATATGCATGCGTGTGTCAGATGGCCTGAATAAAGCGAAGAAATAGGGCAGAGACCTGTAAATACCCGACGCACCCAGAATAAAGCTTGTGCATAATTTATTTGGCGGGAATGGCATCTTTTCCGTCTGACGTTCACTGTTTCCATGATTGAATGTTCCACTCGTTCCAGATTTAGTTCACCGACTGCTGCGGTATGAACCTCAGCTCGTGAAAAAAAAAGTGCTGCTGATCCGTTGACCTTGGATTTATGTGTCATGCTGAGGGGCCGCACGTCGGTTGATTTTAATTAACAGCTAATTATGATTAAAGTCTTTCTGGGCTTTACTGATCTGACAGCACAAACAGGTTTAAGAACTAGCACATCCTTTTACTTTAATCGATTTGAATTAAACTGTTTTCTCACCTCTGTGAACATAATTGGCTGCATAAAAAAATGAGTGTGTGTAGGAGTTTCTTTATGGCCTGGTGTCAAATAACTCTTTTCAGCTCCTGTCACCAGCTGTGCATAGGTGTGAACGAGCGGCTTCTGTAACGCTGTGTCATTAAAGCGGTGATCAAAACAACGCTGCATCAGTTTTAATGATATGTGGAATTATTGACACATATACGTGAACATTTCCAGATTGACTTCAAATTAAACATGGATATTTTTACCCATTTTCTAAGATCTTCTCGGTGCCCTCGTCACGGTCGTTTAGTAGAAATCTGTCACAGCGACACACAAGAGTTTGTTTCCACCTCTCAGGAGTCAAAATGAAACTGACACAAATTGTTTCTGACAGTGCACTGACACTGACAGCTTGTTTCCTTTTTTCCCCCGTTAGATTATTTTTCTCAGCACCTGGGGGAGTATCTCAACGTACTGTCGGCTCTGGAGAGCCTGAATATTGCCATTTTAAAGGCAATGGATAAAACTAAAGAGGTGAGTTTTGCTGACTTTTGCCTTAATTCAAGCTTTTTACGAAAAAACGCTGAGTGAAGGCAGGCAGGCAGGTGTTCAAGCACACAAACGCACACATACGCACACAGTCGGGGTTTCTAGTACAAATATGCTTAGTTTAGTGCCGGCATGCACAGATGGAGCCCGCGCTACACTAAGTCTCCCAAAGCTGACGAGTTAACAAAAGAGGTGTATAAAAAAACAAAAAACACTTCTGTCACACACATTTCCATTACTTACTAATATATTCGGCTCTGTTTTGACAGGAATAGTCTCCGACATTATGGGAAATATGCTCATTCAAGACACACAGATACAACTCTAACGTCTCTACAGTAGATATGAAGATACAACCAAGAGACGGTTAGCTTAATGTAGCACATAGCTCGGGAACACAGGGACACAGCTAGCCTGGCCCTGTCTAATGGTAACAAAACCCACCTCTCAACAAAAGCTCACTAGTTAAAATTTAAGTAGTTAGTTTAGTTGGCAGATTTTGTTGAATAGAGCCAGGCTATAGCTAGTCCCCGCTGTTTGCAATCTACATGCTAAGCTAAGCTAATAGGATGTATACTCATCAGAACGTTATCAATCTTCTCATCTGACAGACAAATAGTGAACAGGATACTGGATAACTATTCTTTTATAGGTTTGTTTGGATTAGTCTTCATTTTTATTGATAAAGAATGTTTGGTTCAACACATTTTACTCCAAGCCAGTCCAATACGGCAGCGTGGTAGGTGGCTTTAGAGGCCCGGTGCAGTGCGATGTGTCACTAGAAATGTGTCGGCAGCAAAACCATTGTTTTCCTATGACATGGTGCGCCTTTTTCTAGTGTTTTTTAGAAGTTAAAACAAAGCTTTTCTGAGGCATTTTAAAAGCAACTGCACCTATAGTGATGAGTCTCTCAGTCACGTTATATGCAATGTCCAGTTTGACTTTCAAAATAAAGGCTCCTTTGTCCAGTAAGCAACAACACATATTATACAAGGTCCGTTTAGACTTACTTAGAAGTACAGGGTAAAATATGTCATGCTAACAGTTCACATAGCACGACATATTAGGACTTTTGAAATTTTAATAACATTGTCAGCGTTTGGTTAGGTTTAGGCACAAAAACTATTTGCTAAGGTTCAGATAAAGATCATACTTTGGGTTAATTAACTACAGTAACAATAACTTCAGTCTCCTAACATACCTGAAGTAACACATGTAGCGTAACGTGCGTGACGTCACTCACATACCGTACATGAGTCATCAGTTACACATCAGTCACATCATTTTTCGTACGTTAACTTTCTTACGTTACGTACATTTTAAACAAATCCCTTATAGTCGCAAACAGGATGCAAATTGGTTTACCTACAGCGTCAAATATAGGACCACTGAGCCGGCTGTTGTATTTGACATGTTGGCAAATAGATCGCTTTCTCTTTTTGCTAATGTAGCTCTGTATTTTTAGACTCTATTCATTTGAATCAGATTAATGAGCGACCACATAAGACAGCCGAACATTTTGCTCCCCGGCCCAATACATTATCCAATTGCAATTAACAAAACACTTTAAAATCACCTCTAGACTTTTTTGAGGCAAAATGACGTCGAATCAGGGATTTGACTTCTAGTAGAACACAGAACCTGCCGTGCTTGTTCAAAGAGAAGAGGAGATGTGCGCTGAATAATTATGCGTCCTGTCTTAATTAGATCACCTTGCTCCTCTGTTCTGGCTCTTCTTTAAAGCTGTCGGAGTGGGGAAGCCCGTAGAGGATTGTACAATCACTAGTCAGCAGCTGCGGCCTGTCACAGAGTGCCCTGGACTGCAAATCCCAAGATGCGCTTTCGGTAGAGGCTACTTGTCACTTTAAGTTTTGACGGAGAGCTACTCCACTGTTACTTCATTAGCACATTGCGTAAATAAGGCCCCTTTGAGAATGCGTAATCACGCTTGTGTTTGGGGACTCGAGCAGCAATTATGTCTCCTATTAAAGTTCCTCCACCTTGGAATTTGGATATGCGGCGCTGAATAATGCATGTGTTCGGAGAATTAATTAGCCCATTTAATTGCAGCTGTCACGCATTCGTCTGCAGTTGTTGTGTTGTGTCTCTCTCTCTCTCTCTCCATTTCTGTGGTCTGTGTTGTGTCTCCGAGCGTTAACCTGCGTGTCGTTCTCTTGTCTCTCAGGAGTACCAGGGTTCCAGTGTGTTGGGCCAGTTCGTCACCAGGTTCATGCTAAGAGAGACGTCCAGTCAGCTGCTGTCTCTACAAAGGTCACTGCAGTGCGCCATGGAGGCCGTGGAAGAGCAGAGCAGCCCTGCCCCGTTAGTACTGCGATATTACACTGTCTTGTACTGTGAGTTACATGCCCAGATTTCCAGACACTGTCCAGTTCCGCAATATGGCCTGGGACAGTACTTGCGGACCTGATAATGCACCGGAACATGTCGCTGAGCTAAGTGTTGCCTTGGAGTATTGTCTAAGTGCTTTGTTTATTTTCACACTTGGAAAAATGCTCAAGAAGGACCATGCTGGCTGAGCAGATTCTGATTGGCTGTGTCTAGTAGGATGATTTAGCACTGCAGGAAAAACTAAAATTATCTCCAAAAAGCGGTTATCTGTCATTACCATGCCCATCTTTCCATAACTTTAGACATGAACATGGTATCACTATGACACTATCAGTACCAGTCCATGATTTCACTAATTTAGTGCAGAGTTATCTCTTCTGAAGGCGCAGAACGTATGATGTAGATGACCATTGACTGTAGTCTTTGTGGTGTGTTAGTAGTTCCTTGATGTCGGTTTTGTGCGTCTTGATCCTCAGGTGCCTCAACTTAAACAGCTTAACAATAATGAAAAGTCTTCCACAAATCATAAGTCCTAACTTAATGCCCCTACACACCTGTCTGACATCACAGTGCAAGCTGACAATGGTTGACTGCTGTGTCATGTCACGTAGATTCTGTCTCGGCCAAAAAGCTGCACATGAACACAAAAAACGTACAGCCGATGGCCGGCTAGCTCATGTGTTCTTTGCCTGCCTGAAAGGACATACCTCTCCGTGGATATCCAAACCATTGTTATAATTAAGCACCTTTTTTTGACACGACTCTTGCTAATAGGGATGCTTGTAATGGAGAATATGTCTGTGAGAAAAAGTCATGAAGAGGAAGAGGAGATTCTGCTTCACAGAATATAATAGCATGCAGTACAAGAAAGACACATTATGCAAATTAAAATGCAATAAACTCCGATGCTTCACAAGATACGGTGCAAAGGAGTACCATAGAAGTAAACAATAAAAAAGCAAGGCTTTGAAAACACATTATGCAAATGCAATGTCTGCACAGGTGTGTTTTTAACAGCCTTTTAAACTATGGCACTGACTCAGCTGCTCCTATATTTAGTGGGAGTTTGTTCCAAAGTGTTGGGGCAAGGACAAAAAAAGCTCAATCCCCTTTGTGTTTTCAGTCTGGACCGTGGTACTGTTAGCAGTAGTTCAGTAGTTCTGAAATGTAAAGTGGAGCGAGACCATTTAGGGCTTTAAAAGTAATCAGTAAAGTTGTGAATTGAATTCTGTAATGGATTGGTAACCAATGTAATTCAGCCAGGACTGGGATGATGTGTTTGCTGCGTCGAGTGTTAGTGAGGAGTCTGGCGGTATTAACCGTAGGCGGGCAACTGCTGTGTTGTTTAGACTGGTGAATAATGAGTTACAGTAATGTAGACGGGAGAAAATGAGGGTGTGGATGAGTTGTTCAACTATGTTTCTGCAAAGAGGCCAGGTTATTGTGGTTTTCAGGGTTGAATGAGAAATATATATCTGTGAGTCATCAGCATAGCAATGGTACGACACAGAAGGAAGATAACATGGCCAAGGGCTAAACAAATACTAACTAAACAAAATCGGACCAAGGACTTAGCCCTGTGGGACCCCACATGACATCAGAGCAGTTGAGGAAGTGCCGTTGTCCATAGTGACCCTGAATACTCTCAAGAACTGCTGTTAACTGGTTTTCATCCCACTTATCAGACAGTGTAGATATGGGATGGTAGTTATCGGGTAGAGTTAGGTTTAAACCAGGTTTCTTAAGGAGAGGCTTGAAACAGACCTGTTTAAAAATAGTCTGGGACCAAGCCAGATAAAGGCGATGTATTTACAATGATGAGAAAACCAGGGGGTGATCACTCCAAAAGTCTAAATCGAAATCATGGATACTACAGTGACAGACTCAAGGGGCTTTACCTCTCTTTTTCGGTTTCTCTTTTTCTGCACTGGTCTGCTTGCCTGAACAGCCACTCAGAGTGATTTCTTTCACCAATGAGCCAACAACCAAAAAAGCCATGAGTACATTTTAAAAACACTATGTGCATTTGTAGTTTTCTATCTAAAGTTAATCAGGGGCTTCTTGAGCAGTAAAGCACATCTTGTTGGAGTAAGCTGTGCAGTGAGACTTCCTGTTTTGCTGGGGATGAAAACAATAATCAACTTAATAGAGGAGATTCCACTTTATATACATTCATACTGCATGATTTTGTGTATTATATTTTAATATCTTTGCCACACTAGCTTAAAAAGAAAATTGATTGATTGTTTGTTTTTGCTGGCTGAAATCTAAAGGGACAGACCGAGGAGCCCCAGAGAGTGATGTGTTGTTAAATCAGCTTTAATGATGTCTGAGGACTGAGGCAGAGAACTGTCAATTAGCTGCACAGCTTCATGATGCGTCTTATAAACAAAACAAACACAACTTTGCCACAATTACTATACTAAATATACAGTGGTTTATTCCTTGTGCCTTATTCTATTTTTCTGTGTTTTACTTAACGAGCACGGTACTGTAATGCACTGAGAGCCCCGTCTCTGTGCCTCGGTCTAAACGGCGAGGAAAAATCCAACTAATCAGTGCTACCTCCGTTTTCCTTCAAGGTATGCCTTTCAGCACAGGGCTTTGAATCTGTTGCTTTCTCACAGACGTACAGTTGGCTCGCTAATAGGCCCGACTGCTTAAAATTCAGTATTTCTGTCAAGGAGCCAAAGCCTTTTCATTAAATGTAAATGGAGCTGTGAAAAATGATTAAAAACAGACCTAAATTGCTGTCACCAGTCGGGGGGGGGATCCGATGACCCCTGAGTATGAGTCGGTATGTAAAAAATCACCTGACTGCTAATATTTGCGGTGAAAATCTACACAATGTTTTTTTTCGCTGTGCATTGTAGTTCATCGAAGATCTCAGCAAAGACTCTGCGCTTTTTCTTTGATGCATCATTTAGCGAAGGAATCCAATGCAGGGAAAACAATCCATAAAGGACATTTAATGAGCAGCGATCCTTTCTCAACGCAAGTCGATATCACGACGCACTCGGCCGACTGTTTAGCATTGCTAACGCGTTAACGATGAGGCTCGCCCGATGAGGCGGCACGACTTGAAATTGCGGCTTGTTGTCTGTTTGCGCCGCGTGGAGTCAGGACTCAGCAGAGCTCCTTCTCTCTCCCCCTCCCAGTGCCACACTGGTATTATTGGAAATAATGGAGCGGTTATAGCCAAGGTGAATTATTGAGAGGGGGATGGAGGGGGGGAGGCCAAGTGGGGGGTGCAGAAGGAGAAAGGACGATGGGCCTGGCATTGAAATACAGAGCAAGTGAGTCACAGAGAGAGAGAGAGAGAGAGAGAGAGAAAAGCAAAGAAAGACAAACACAAAAGGTGAATGAGAAACAGAATGGTGCAGAAAGTCTGAAATAGATGGGCAAATAAGGAGAGAGGGGGCGTACAAAGGGACATGATGAGAGGCTTTTCTGGCCTCAAATAACTCCCCACAAGATTGTTTAAATCGGTATAGATTTTGGAGGCAGTCTGGAGGGAGTGTGGGAGAGTCGAGGAGGGGGGAGGAATAAGAGACGTATTGAGTTGGCAACAAACACCTTATTCCTCTCGCTCCGCTTCCATGCAGGAGGATTTATGGCTGTTGCAGTGGCCTTTGGGCTCCAGGCTGCTTCCCAGCATGAGAACCTCCCCAGCAATGCGCTCCCCCTGCGCTGTCAGCGTGATGCCGCGCAAACACAGAGAGAGAGAGAGAGAGAGAGAGAGAGAGAGGCACACGCACTAACAAGAGCAAACGAATGTGCACAAACGTTCAGACGCACAGAGATGGAGAGGCCGCGATGCACGTAACCACACAGAGAGCTCGACGTCCTGCCCTTGACACCCTGCGTTTACTGCCAGCGAACACTTCTTCCATCTACAACAGAGCTCTGTGTGTGTGTGTGTGTGTGTGTGTGTGAATATTTAAGTGAAGGGTACGTCCTCCGTAACACCCTGGTGTGTATCCGACCCTTCTCTTAAGTGTTTTCACCTCTATTCCGGACACTTTCTGTTTTTGTCTCGCTCTTGTGACTCTGCACCATTGACTGCTCCCTCTCTCTCTCTCTCTCTGTTCTCCTCTCAGACATCAGACTTTAACCTCATCTCAGTGTCTGATTTAAATCAATTATTAATGCATCCTTCCTCCCCCCCCCC
>OMLP01044085.1:15809-26980 GCA_900302685.1 Spondyliosoma cantharus
CCCCCCCCCCCCTCTTTCCCCAGTGCGACTACCACCGTCGGCCGTATCTTAGATTTCTGTGTTATTGTTTTTTTCCTCGCAATCCTCTGACAGCTGCTGTCTCTCTCTCTTTTTTGTTGTTGCTGTTGTTGTTGTTTCCCCGGGTCTTCACCGCTGCCATGGCAGGAGGGAGGTGAAAGCACCAGAGCTGACAGCGGTACAGAGGAATGGCAGGCGGTGCGGTCGCAGGGTCCACAATAACCTGTGCATGTCGCCATCAGATCCCTGCTCTGGCATCCTGACCACAGGTGAGAGGAATGTTGCCTCGTGTGAACACAGCTGAAGGAGAGGAGCTGGAGGGGAGAATTCATTTTAATTGTACTCAACAAATCCGATATTTTTATGGCTCCTCTCAGGCTTCAACTTGGAAATCAGAATCAGAATCAGAATCGTTTTTTATCATCTCTCTCTGCGAGGAATTTGCTTTGGTGCGTAGGTGCAAAACAACAAACAACACTAAAAAAAATTGAAAGATAATAATAAGAATATAAATATGAATAGAGATGAAAAATTAAAAAAAAGTTTACAATAGACAATAAAACACAAATAGACTATATACCGACTGTGCAAGGTCACGGCAGAGATGGATACTGCAATGTGCAAAATGATGCATATTTATAAAGTTGTAATGAAGTAATGCTTTTTGTTTTTCCACCTCACCACTTGTTTTTAACAATCTAATGTGCACAAAGTGAAAATAAGGAAATAAATAACTATCATGAGTTTGCTGCTGTCAAAGCTTGAGGTCACAAAATGCACTGGATGCGTCCTGAGAAAAACATGTGTTCAGTTTTTATTTTGAGTGATATTAATATCAAATTTGGACATGGGTCATGTCCGACTATATGACGTGGAGCTGTTGAGTTTTCCAGCTAAGAGGGGCAGTGATGGGTCATCTGCAGGCTCCGTTTTGCATTAAGAATTCAGCAGAGAAATATAATAAATACTTCAGTGTGTTCAAACTCCTATAGGTCAATGACAGAAGCACTAATAAAGCTTCTGACTGTTTGAGGAAAGAAATCAGACTGAAGCCTTGCCTCTACAACAGCTTTGCTTTGGATTAGACTGGGGTAGGCATTGTAGGGTCATTTTACATAAGTCAACAGGAATGGCGAGGGATAAGTTCACCGAATAAAGAAAATTCAGCCATTATCTACTCTCGCCCTCACGCCGATGGAATCTCAGGTGAAGTTTCATAGTGAGAATAATGTTTATGTGAACTTACTCTTTTGCTGCTGGACACAAGATGTCTTCTACTTCACTGTAAAGTCCATTCTCAGTGTCGGTGCACTTCAGGCTTCAGGTTTCCAATGTAAAACACATGTGTAAGCTGAATATTGGATCAGGACTGGCTTCCAAACTATTAGCGATGTGACACGCCCTGCTCGTAGGATGCCCTTCGAAAAATCCGATTTCCTCCGAGCACAGAGAAAACTTTTTTTTACATATTAAATACATTAAACAAGTGACATAAATGAATGAATGAATGAATGAATGAATGAATAATTCAAGACAAGATGATTCTGACTTCATGATAAATATATCTGCCTACAACTGCTGTGTCTGCCAGCATTGGAGTCATGCGCATAAACTAGACACCTCGCGTGCATAGACAAAGCAAGGATGGATTTTGGATGGAGTTCCACTGAATGAGCCTGAATGACCCAAGAGGTGAAAGGGGCCCAAATCAAATTCTGCTTAGGGCCCCCAAAAGGCTTGGGCCGGCACTGCTTTGAGCAGTGAATGTGAAAGCAGCCTTCTGTCGTCAACCTCTGCACGGTGAAGCTCAACTGTAGCAACAAGAAGACAAAGGCATTTCTGACTGGCGGTTGACTATGTAAAGAAGTCACGAATACTTACCTTTTAAAAATGGCAGAAAAATACTCTCATTGAACAGCTGGAAAACCGGAGTAAATGGTGCGTTTGTTGTTTGTTGAATTTATGGCGGCAGGATAAGTTACGCTGCACATTTAAGCAGTAGTGCAGAAACGTGAGCTATTATGAGTCAAAGAATACTCCACGTTTCGCTGCGGGCTGCACCTACACTATGTCCTTGAACTGTAAATACATGCAGCATTGTGCCAAAGTATCCCCTACCCGGCCAATTAAATCAGCGTTTTAACCTCAATTATATATATATATATAACACTTCCACCAAAGCAAATCGATAGATACATTTACTTCCCATTGGCGGCCGTCAGGAGGATCCTTCTGCTCAGTGATGTACACGTGGATAATTCCCATCACCCTCACGGCTCTTTATTATTGTGCATAATTAGAGGAGGCCGTCAGCTGTCACCGGAGGCTTTCGACATCCATGAAAGATCATATTGACATTTGTTCTACAGGCCATTCCTTTATGTCGAGCCTCACTTGTCCTCTTCTTCTCTAGTATCGATAACCTGAACGTCAGATATCGCGGCCACGGCGGAAAGGAATTAAAACCGTGGCTCTCAAAATAACTTTTCAAAGTCCTTAAGAGTCCTTCGTCTGTCTCAGGAGTTAGATGCACACAAGAGAAAAGATTCTGATTTTCATTTCATTTTAGATTCCTTCACATTTTTCTCCCCTTGAGTCCTTCAAAGCAGAGGATTCTCACTCGGGGCATTAAAACCACTTCTGCATTCCTCTCCGTGTTTTGACGCCATCTGTTCGGACACGACTAATTGGGGTCCCCAGCCATTAATCAAACGATCATACACAGACAGGAAACTCTGTGTAGTGTACTCAATACTTTAAAACTTCACTGAGATCCAACCAGAAATAGAATGCGCAATTGAAAAAGGACACGGTTTTGATTTTGTTTCGGTCATTGTGATGATTTTAGTGTTGTTGTTGTTGTGTTTCCAGGTGTGAACATGGAAGACGGAGAGAACTGGTGCTCTCAAATCAACAGGCTGCAGCAGCTGCTGGATAAACTGGAGTGTCAGGTATGAGACAAGTTCCTCTTGTATATTTCCTGAGGTGGAGCACAATGTAGTGGGATCTGAAAGGCTCAAGGTAAATTTAGATAGTATTTTCCAACCTGTGTTTTTTTCCCCCATGTTTTGTGTCTGGGTAGCTAATGGGGACAACGTTTTTTTTCTTTAATTGGTCTGGTGTCGAGCGAGACGCTGTAGCCGGAAGCCGAAAAAACGCGTTAGGTGTCAAAAGGTTAGAGGAGCAAAAGGCGATGATAAAAATACTGACTGTTTAAAACGGAGTCTGGTGGCTCTACAGCGGCTGAATAAACAGAAAGGAATGTTATTCTTTAATGGTCTGTTTCTGTGTCTCCTTTCCATAATGTTGTCAGACACTGCGAGTAACAACCTGAGCCTGTCGCTGACAAAAACAAGCACTTAGCCGCATAAAGGTATATCGACAGGTGCACTAATCGCCCGGAGGGATCACGCTGGAGCCCGTTTTGTGGTTCAGTACTGAACCACTCTCGTAAATTGTTGTCCCTTAGACTTTTTAGACACAAAACATTGGAAAATAAGGTCCAGGTTGAAAAATAAAGGAAGGCGAAGATTAGCAGAGATTAGTTTCTGTCGCACATCGTTCCCACGAATACAAACACTGTCTGCAGCCGTCGTCAACATCAAACATTTTAACTTTCCTGAACGGGTAATGGACTCAATGTGAGAAAAAAATAACATAATAACTAAGGCTGTGTGGGCTATTTGTCAGACTGCCAACGGCCTGCCAGCTCGTCTTTTAAAAAACATTTTCTCTTTTAAATGACATTATGCGGAGAATATGCTAAATAGAAAAACCCCGGCATGCATTAGCTTTTCATCGTTTTAGTTTTTGGATATTGAAATGTTGAGAATAATGAGGCGTGCACACAAGCAGCACTGCTGCAGGCTGTGGGCATCTTTAAAGCAATAGCTGTAAAAAAATAAAAAATAAATAAAAACCTGACTGCGAGGCTACACTTATACAACCGAGAGATCACTTGCGACACGCTGACTTCTCGGGGCCATCCTGGTGTTTTCATCATTCCGCGGAACGTCTCGTCTTCAAGGCTTATTGCTCGAACGGTTTTAGCCCTGATGCGCCTGCTTGAACAGACCTATTCTGTGTTTTCTGTCATTCTGGTGATGTTTCCTCCTCAAGTCTGCGCTGACGGCGTGATCATTCGGACCATGTTTTTTTTTTGTTTGTGGTGATCACAGAGAACAAAAGGTGCACCCGTGGAAAATAATGTTTTTCTACGAGGGATTTCACCGATCTGTGTCTCTGTCGAACACAAAGCGCAGTCACCTCTCCCCCTCCCATCTCTCCGGGTCCTGCATCCCATGAACCGTTCTCGCGGCCGCGTCTCGAAGCCTCTTTCACGCTTTCCTGCTCCATCTTCTGCCCCATCTCATTCTCCCTCCGCCCAGTTCTGTTCTTCATTATTAACTTGTGTTGTTCCCAGCTTTTTGATGTCCATTCCCACCCTCCTCTCAGTCCCTCTCCGAGCATTTTTCTCTCTCTTGTCCTCGGTTTTGACAACCCGGAGGGACTCGGAGTGCAATATCAGAGCAATTCATAACCTGCAGGATGTTCTGAGTGAAATATCAACCGACACCATATCACACGCACACACACACACACACACACACACACACACGCACACACGCACACACACACGCACACACACGTACGTACACACACAACTATAACCTTTCAGACTGAGAGCTGATCCAGTGTTATTACATTTACTGTATTTCATTCATATGGAGAGCTTTTCAGTAATTGTGTGGGGAATAACATGTTTTTACACAAAATACAATTTATAATCTAATAATCTGCTCGCTGACAGATGGCTTTGACTTTATCGCACCGTTCCATTACTTTGCTCTCACTGTTTTAGTCCCAGATAAAAGAGTGGCATCACTAAATGAATGGATGTAACCTTTGCAGCACTGTGGGGAAATGGTCTTTGATAGCGGCCGTTGAAATACGTTAGACCTCGTAGGGCTCGTAAAAATATCCTGAAAAAAAATAAAAATATATATATATATATCGGTAAAAGCTGTGATTCAAATAATGGATCCATTTTATGCACCCCATTTCGCCTTGCAGCCTGCAAACAGGTGCAATTTGCCCGTAAGTGCAGACGACTGTGTGCTCATGCCGACAGTGCTCTCGACTTTTATTATCATGCAACATCTGTGTGTCAAACTACGCGATGCAATGAAAGGTAAATTAAATATGTATAAACTAGAAGGACAGTCACAGAGCACAGACCTCCACCAAGGCCAGTTATACACTGTTCCACAACTCTCCATAAACACCTGTTGGAACATTCCACAGGCGAACAGGTCCATCAGGAACAGGTGATAGTATCATGATTGGGTACGAAATGAGCATCCAGTTGTTCACAGAGTGTCACCACTTAGTGAAACACATGTTTGCAGAAAGGACATTAGTACATGTGCTCGGGGGACACTGTAAAAATGTTGTCGTAAACACAGTTTGTTTGGAAAATAATGCACACAGCGTGTACACAGGTGTGTGTACTTTAAACACAATAGTGTTTCTGTTTTCTGATAAAAAAAAAAAAAAAAAAAAAAAAACAGACTGAAAACATTTACTCCTTGGCAGATGTAAGTAAACCAACAGAATGTAACTTTCTGGAGAAAGACGGTGGTGCTGTTGAGTCAACTACTGACACTTTGGTTTGGCATCCGACCCAAAGCATCGGTGTCCAACGATCTGGAGATGAGGCTCAACAATCTCAACAGTCTTTCTCCAGGAAGTTACATTTTGTTGCTTTCAACTTCTAATCATTACTAAAATGTCATAAATAAAAATACTTTATTTGTCCACTGGGGGGGCAATTTAAGGCACGTGAGGTAGACACAAAACAAGTCAGATGGAATAATTTAGACTAAATCAACTAATTAAGATGTTCACAGTATTTGCATGAGGTGCAAAGTAGCACTGAGGTAGTTTGGTTTGTGCATGAATGTGAAAAATGCAATGGAGAGGGAGCGGAAGTGGGAAATGCAGTGACCATCAACAGGCTACTTATTGTCCCATTTCATGCATTTACACACACAAACAAAAGAAGTTACCTGGTGGCACACGCACATTTTTGCTTGTCTCGATGACAGATGAGGGTTCAATGGTTAAAATTAATCAAGAGCTTTGTTTTTCCTTCATGTTTCAGGGTCCCAAACTGGAGCCGCTGAAAGAGGACACACTGGCCGGCACGTACAAGTCTGTAAGTCAGCACCGACATGAGAACACGGATACATTCTGTCTCGTGGCACGTTGCTTTTTGTTATCGAGCGTTTTTTTTTTTTCGTCATTAAAGCCATTTGTTGTCATGACAATCACTTCAATCATTCGGTGATTACTGGAGTGCTGCGCGCATTATAACACACGCCGCCACACAAAGGTTGTCATTAGAGTAAAAAAGAAAAGGTGGAAAGCTTGAGCATCACAACACTATTTTTTTAAGTCGTTGCAGGATAGTTAATGTTACATAATCCTTTTTTGTGTGTGTCCATATAAACCAAACATGAAGTGACAGTTTTCTCTATCTGAGCAGCACAATCTTTTTTCACATAGATTAATTCTCTCTCTCTGAAGACTACAGTGTGCCGGGGCTTGATTGCAGTGATTGCGACTCACTGTGCAAATCAAGTAGAAATGAAGACGGGGCTCGCTTTAGTGGATAATCGCTGATTAAAAACAGTAATTTACTTCTTTTAAAAGGAACCAAACTCAGCTTAATTTCTTTTAACATTGATTTTGAATACCCACTGGCTCAAATACAAAGAGTGGACGAAGGTAGCTGCAGCGATACCGATCTGACATTATCTAAACAAGGCTGTTGGATGTCACCACTGCAGGCTTATTCTTCACTTACTGCATATTAAACTTGCAACTCTCCACCAGTGTCCCCTGTTTCACTCCTTCTCCACACAACCAGTCTTAACATTATGTTCCAAAGCCATTATTGAGAAGCTTTTTTCAGCTGCACTCAGCAATCACTCACTCTCTCTCTCTCGATGCGTTTTACTCATCCAGTTCGTTCGCCGTCCTAATTCTAAATGCCAAGCAGCACATCTGTTTCCTATTTTTTTTTTCGAAAAACCAAATGTTTTTCCTGAACAGCCTGTACCGGCAGCTCTGATCGTTTGGGCTCGTGCTTGGTGCTTATTCTTTTGCTCGTCGCAACTACGGCGAATCAATATGTGACGGGGTGGGAGAATGAAAACAAAATGTTGAAGTGCAGTCGACTAAGAGCGCGTTTCTGTTCCGCGACGCTCACCTTGAAACAAGGCGGTCTCGGCGGGGTGTCTGATGAAATTACTGACTCATGATCTACTTGAGACGGAGCGATGGAGTGAGAGTGCATCCTTTAGTTAAGAGTAACTATGGCGACGGTTTCTGGTTTCCGCCCTCCGAAATAAGCAAGTAAGACCGTCAGACTTTCTGTGTGAGGCAGACCTGCGTGACAAAATAATACAAACCACAAGATTGAAGTATTTTGCCATAATCACAGAAGCAGACATCTTCTCGCTTACCTTTTAAGAGAGTCTGGTTTTGCAGATTTTCTATGAGCTTTTGAGGTCTTGTAAAACACCTGCCGCCGCAGCACGGCTGAACAAAACCGCTGTTTTCACGGGTACCCTTTTTTTTTTCCAGTAGCAAGCAGTTCCGTGACAGCTCGTCGCGGGGAGGTCTGTGAATTATTCAGTGCTCCGAGCATCATAAATTAAATCCCCGTCCTCCTGCATTGTATCGAGTTGGCGACAAAAAAACGCGCCGCATAGAACCCAAAATGTGTCTTTTTTTTCCTTCTCTTTAAGGCAGATTCAAGTCTGTGAAAACTCACAAAAGAAGCCATAAGACAAGTTTCACTTCATCGCTGCAGCTGTGACTCACTCGTGCGCATTGAATTGTCGAGGAAGAGGGCAGCAGGTTGAGGCGGCGCGCTGGGAGACCACACGTCAGACAAGAGGACCTCTCGGTTCAAGACCAGTGTCTCCGCGGAGGGCGATGAATCACTGCCAGTTGCAGGGGGTTTTTTTTTGCTCGATATCTGTGCACGTCGATCTATGATAGAAAGTAAATATGTTGTTTAACGGTGAGAGCAGGTGATTGAGAGCTCAGGTGATAAGTGGTAGAGAAAGAGCGTTGACCTCCACCGGCAAACAAAATGAGCAAGTATGAAAAAAACGACTTGCAGCCGTTGCGGAAACTGTCTGAATAAGAGCGCTCGAGACACAGTCAAAGCACTGAAGATGTTTAATTATATTTCAATCTCATCACAAGAAGTTAGAACGAGATGAACGCGCCATCTTTGATTGGTCTTCATCAAGACGGCTGACCGACGGCAAGAGTAAAGTAAGGCTGGTTTCAGGAGAAGTCTTTTTACAGAGGCCGCAACAGCTCGAGAGATAGAAAGTCCAGCCCAGTCGCCAGGACAAAATGTCACTGAACGTTTCTGCAGACCACTAATATGTTCACGTTCGTACATGTCATATGCTAAAGAGAACATCGATATGTCTACGATGTGTGCCTGACTTTCATAACTGGAGGTGGAGGGGACGGTGCTAGACACACAGACAAGATGGCTGTCAAGCCAGTGACCGCAGTTCAGGACTGTGTTTCAGCATTTCTAAATGTGAAACCAATTTCCAGCCGTGTTTGTGGCGACCGAAACGGGTATTTTTTTTTTTTTTACGGCAAAACGTGATCTTTTCCTCTCCTGAACCAAGTGCTAATTATTTCCCTCTGTACTGCTGTGTAACCTGCACATTTTTCGGGCGATCAATAAAGGAACATCTTGATGTTAATCTTAGCGTCGTGACAACATGAAAGGGTAAATCCAACCTACAGGAGGGGATAGTTGCATCGTAAATAAATGTTCAGTTTCAACATATCCACAGCCTGGAATGTCTTCTCCCTTCACCTGTTTTTTGAGACTCAGCCAACACTTTTTAGAACGTGAACAGAAGCTGAGCCGAGCTATCAGCCCTCTCAGCAGGATATAATTAGGCACATGACTGTAACAGAGAAGGTGAGTGCCGGAGTGAACAAAAAAAAATTACAAAAGCTATAGTTTTACTACCGCACACCACTGACTCCCTTTAAGTCTACATTTAGCTGAGGATGAAAAAGCCTTCCAGCAGTTGTTGTCAGAGTGTTATGTGAAGAAAGTGACAAACTGCTCCGAAAGGCACTGGCGAGGCATCGTTGGCAACACAGTCATTATATCGTCAATATCATAGCTGTCATTTAGGAGAAAAAGCTGATTTATGTTGTATTCCCACTTCGCAGTCGGTGCCTCCGTCTCACTTCCTGTGTCTGTTTCATCTCGGGCGTTCGGCTACAGTGACAAACAGAATGTACTGACGCAAAGTACCTCGAGCGAGAGCAAAACACGACGCGGCGCAACATTTTTTTGATTTCAGTCTCATCTGCCGTTCGTGATGATTGAAGATTTGAACCCTCAGGAAGGCTAGATCAGCTCCTCATCAAAAGGCTACAGAAGTATCCTTCTTGACAATATCTACATGCGCGCCCGGTCCTCGGGGGAGGGGGATGTGAGCTCGACGCCTCCTCACACACACACACACACACACACACACACACACCAGCCAGTTGTGTAATGTGTCATCTTGTCTTGTTCCCCTCCTCTGCCTCTTGTCTCGTTGCCAACAGAACATCCTGCTGGTCCAGAGGCAGATGTCGGTGACGGACGAAAATCTCGACGACTTTCGGAAAGTTCTGAAGGGCTACGTCGCCGCCACCTCGGCCCACTCTGACAACCTGCAGTGAGTGTCTCGCTTGTTTTTAAGGGGAAAGCAGTTGGGGGCGACGTTGAATCAACTGTCATCCTTGGGTATTACAGCAGCAGTGTATTTGACCCCAAACTGTGAGCAGCTTGATCGAAAATTACAGCTTTTAATGACTGAACATTTTCCACTAAACGATTCGCTAACATTTTAAAATGGAAATTAGAGCTCGTTTTTGCTTTAATGCCGCCTGCCTCCTCGCAAAAGAGATTTGCTCCCTCGCCCACTTCTAACTCGACTTTCTCTCGAAAAGATTTGAAACTTTTTTTTTTTTTTTTCCCTGTAATTCGTCCTCACTGAGTGCAAACTCTCTCTCTGACTCTGTATCCTCCTCTTGCCCCGCTCTACTTTTCATCTCCATCCCGCTGTCAGCGTGTCCGTTCAGAAGCTCCCGGGAAAGTCGTGTTACATAATGTATGAGTTCTGGCAAGACCGCATCTCCTGGATGAGGTCAGTATGGTGTGTGTGTGTGTGTGTGTGTGTGTGTATACGTGTGTGATACGTGTCAGATATTGGCAGACTGTTTGGCACTCTTAACTTTTTTCGATGGAAATGTTCCCCCACCAGTGAAGATGAGCAGATGGCCCATCTCTCTGTTCGCACGCACGCACCCAAACACACACACACACACACACACACACACACACACACACACACACACACACACACACACACACGTGCATGCAATTTAAATGTTTTTTTTTTAAAAAGGGCATCCACGCCTCACACACATATCAATGAGTATGTTAATCTGTCATTCGGAACAGTTTGCGCAGACCTGTTTTGTTTGATACAAATGCGATTTTAAAGATAAACATTTGTATTTTTGAGAGACTATTTGTCAAGTAAAGCAAAAGTAATTTTCTCTCTGCACCTTTGATAACTTTGCAAACACCAAAGATAAACATCTTCGAAACAGATAAATTGCGGAACAGCTCGAGTGACAAACCCTTTTGTGAAACATCAAACACCAACTGACAATTCATTTTGCCACTGATCTGATTTTTTCCGCCTCTCATTCTCTGTCCTGTCCCTTTGCCGTCTGTCTCCGCAGCTACCTGCAGTCCAACGACAGTAAAGATTTCCAGCGCTGCACCATCGACATGTTGGAGGATGCTGAAGTAGTTTCTACCATGTTGCTCCCAGGTTTGTATACGTGTGTCTGCCAGTGACAAAAATGCTAGAAAACCGGTGCCGCAGACACCAAACGGCATTCGCAGCGCTCTTGGCACGCGAGACCCGAGCTTCTCGGGTGCAGAGAGGATGCCAGGAAGAAATTTGTACATCCCTGTCTGCTCGGTTGCTCATTGCCTCTGTGATCTTTCATTTTTCCTGCTCTGTGACTCG
>OMLP01044085.1:30577-42365 GCA_900302685.1 Spondyliosoma cantharus
TTCACTGCAGGACATTTTGATACAAACAGATCAAGGTTCACCAGGTGCAGGTTCTGTTAAGCCCTACTCACCTCATTGTGCTTTTCACTCAGTCGATGAATATTCATACTACTGAGACTTTAATTTGTCTTCTTGGCCATGGGGAAAACACAAACACACACACACACACACACACACACACACACACGGAGAAATTCAAAAAGCATCCATTTGAAAAGCAACAGGAGACACAGGCGGCGACGGCGTCATCCAGCGTTCTCCGGCAGCTTCGTTTAATGTCCCTCTATCTTCGACCGCTCATTATCGTGCCGCTTATATCAAAAAGGGATAGTTGCACCCGGTAGTGACCGATTCTCCACCATGCAAACGCCATTTTTTATTTGAATTATTTGGAATAGAACTCCGTCTCTCTCTCTCTCTCTCTCTCTCTCTCTCTCTCTCTCTCTCTCTTGTGCTATGGCCTCCTCCTCCTCTCTCTCTCGCAGTGTTCGTCTGATATTTACGGCAGTGGAGGACAGCCAAAAATAAAAGATGCTAGCATAGGCTGCTACAGCAAATCCAATCGGGATGAAAAAAAATTAGCATTGCCAGTAGTGTTTCGTGTTTTTTGATGAGTTGTTACCTGTGAATTAAATGCGAGTGAATAGCGAAGAAGAAGAAGATGAGGAGACGAGGAGGTGCTGCAGCCTTAAATGTGCATGCCGACGACTGTGGCCGAGAGTAGTTCCTTTGAATAAAAAAACCCTGGTCTGTAAATGCTGTATGATACTGCACCATTGTTTTTTTTCTCTCATTGAGCTCATCATGTGCACAGGATGCCAAAAAAAAAAAAAAAAAAGAAAGAAAAATGCTTAAAACAGCTCCACACCTGCCCCGACATCTATCTATTGCTAGAGTATATTAGTTACATCTCCTCAACGCTCGATCGGACGCACACGCTCTTCGTCATATGTTAAGAATATCTCTGAAAATGTGCAACAAAGGGAATCGACGCTTTGTGAGGAGATTTCACTGTATCGCTAAGTTATAAAGATGAAATGTATTTAATGTATCATTGTATTTTATTTTGATCATGGTAGAGTTTATTCCACCTTGTACATATGGGACTCGGATATGTTCATATTTCTGTTGTGTTTTGGATCAGTAATGTACAATAAAATAAAGTCATTAAAGAATTGTGATAAATGCCTCCGAATCCTCTGTTCTGACAGACAGACTATATTTCTGGGTCAGATGAAATCCCTTTGCCACCTGGGGTCAGGAGGTTATTTACAAAAATGTTTATCAGAGCTTCACCGGCTGAGGCTCAAGGTGCAATATGAAAGAATAGGTGTCAAAACAAATGCGGGGCGGGGCGGGGTATCACCAGGATAGCCGCTAACTGAAGCTACAGTTAGCTAGTTAGCTCAATTAGCCATGCAGCAAGCAGTCTTGGACTAACAGCTCGGGGCACCAGGGAATCGTTTGTGTTTATCTTCCACTTAGCTTCGGCATTGTGCGGCACATAGAGCGTGCACACTAGAGAATCTACAAAACCGATCCGGCTAACTTCCTGTTTAGCAGCCAGCTAACTTGAATGGGGATAAAATGATTTAATTGTGCTGCTCTTCCAGACTTTCCAAATGTTATTGGACTGAATGGCTGAAATAATGACAATGAAATGAGTCGTTTTCACAGTGCTTGTGATGCTCCAAAAAATTAATCCACCGTTTTACAGATGCTTCTTTCACAATGTTAGCTTATGGGTAAAAGTGTTTTTGGGCCGTGGTGTATCACATGACGATGTAATTACACAGTTTGGCCACTACGAAAGTTGGCCTCAAAGCCAGGTGCTGTTCTTGGGGGGCCAGGCCAGGGCTAGCCGGTGTAGCATGCAGACTTCAGTGGATAGTTCTGCAAAACAAAACAAAGATATTATAACATCAAAAACTCATTTCTTCACATTGTGTTCATAATTTTCATTATTTTTTGACTGCTTTCAACCAGAATTCTTACATATTGCACCTTTAAGAGAACGAGTGAACGAGAACGAGGTGATAGTTACCTACGAGGGCATCATAAGCACACGGACATATGATTCAACGCTGTTGATGAAATGTTGATTGATGCCGCTTTTACTGCATTCACCTTCGTGCCTAAGTTAATTGCATATACCAGATAAGTCTGAATTCATTAGAGTGAGAGTGGAAATAATCCAAAAAGTAAAGTTGAAAACTAATAAAAAAAAGAAAGAAAACTCATTAGCTTGAGGTCTGCCTCACAATTATGGAGCAGAGAAACTTCTGTCAACATTTTTATTTATCGGTGTTCTTTGAGCTGCAGATTGCTTCCCCACGGCGCTTTGAAATACAAATGTTTCTGTGGATCAAACAACAACAGCCAAACCTCCCAGCCTTACCGAAATTCTCCAACTGTGTGAGCAGGATGCAGGAGTCCTTGTTTCAGGCTCCGTTGCACCAGTGGTTCCCAGCCATGTGTGCTCGAGGCCCCGTCGCAGGATGCGTATCTCTCAGCTGTGTGCAGTTTGATAAGGCGGTGATTTCAGACGGCCCAAGGAAATAAAAAAAAAAAAATATATATATATACAGGTCTGTGTTTGCTGTGCAGGATTGTGCTTCTTGTCATTTCCAACACTGGTAATCACTTTGCAGTTCCGGATTCTTCTCGCAGGCCCCTCACAGGTGTTTCAAATCCCACAGCACGACGCAATTTATGAGGGCTGCGACACCAATGTAGCAGCGGTGCACTGCGGCATACGGATTGGGACTTGGGATGCTGCATGCGTTCAATGTACCGTGAACTAAACTAAGGAAGACCATGCGCATTTTTCCATTTTCCCCTCGTGACGAGAAGAGCTTGAGAAGACGAACGCTTTACAATCACTGCACAGCAATGAAAAGTGGAGCTGACATGTGGCTACGACTGAAACGTGTTGCACACACATGCGTGTGCGGGCGCAGAGGGCTGATTGCTGAGGGTGTCGGATTTGATTGCATGATTGAGACTGGAGCCCTCTCGTCTCTAGCTACCTGTCAGGCCGGCCGTCTGCTGGCGAGCCAGAATGAATATGTAGTGGCAATTGGGGCAGCCCTGTTGATGAGGCTTGGAGGATGTGTACCCACACCTCCTGTTTGTTTATTTATTCATTCATTCATTCATGTATTTATTTATTTAGCAGGGGAAGTCAGTGAGATTCAATTGTTGTTTACAGTTCACTATTTGCTCACTCCTCCCTCAAAACACTGAAGGGTAAGTTTCATCGTCTGGAACTGGACAGGAAGGTCTGAGTTGCAGCAACCTAACTATTACTGAGGGAGAATATTTCCAGCAAATAAATATTCAGTTCTTGCTACTTAGGGCTAAGATTGTCCACATGTGTCCACACAAACACTGTCATTTTAAACATCTTTTTAAACTGTTCTCCCTAAAGCGAAATGCAGCCTCAACCCGAAAACTGTTTTGTAATTTTGTGTTTAATCACAGTTCATTCAAACCTGCACCGCTGACGTTACAGCGGCTGTAAGCCTTGGCGGCATTTTAGCTAACTTCCTGTCCGTCCTGCAGTTGGCAGTCCCCTCCCTCCAGGTAATAACCGCCTTTGGATTACCTTTGTCCTGATTGGATGTAGTGGACAGGGATGCCAAACAATTTATTTTGACATGGGTTACTGACCAAAGACTCTATAACAGTGATTACTGTTGGAATAAAGAGCTGTTTCATGCTTATTTTAATCAAAAATATTCACTTAAAGGACTAGTTCAACACTTTCTGGGCAAGTGGATAAAAATCATATCAGAAGCCCTTTTTACATAGAGAAGGCGGCACATTTGCTCCAATGTAAGGCCAACAAATTGCCGCCTTCTCTTTGTCTAAACGAGGCATAATATTCCTCCTTTTCCAAAAGCCGCCACTTGGCCGCCTCTGTGGTAGGCGTAAACATGTGACGTGACCTGAAGCACGAAGTTGGGCAGTGAACAGTGACAACGAGTTTGTCTTCAAAATAAGAGCTTTACATTGCACCCCATTGGAGTTTAGAACTGTGTTCTTAGCGAGGGGCTTTTAATTTGAAAGTAGCGACCATTCGTAGTTTTCCGGCCGCTTCACAGTTAGCTGACAGCTAGCGGAGCTGTCTGGTTGTCAGCTACAGAGATCCAGGAGACGCTAGCATCTCCTGGATCTCAGCGGCTTTCCAGTTGCTCATGTTGACGTCCACGGATGAAGTGATGGATTGACTGCTGTGATCAGCTGTTTCCTGGTTTTAAAACTCCCCGGCGGTGGCCCGCACAACAGTGCACGTCATTTACACCTTCGCCCATCTCACGCAGAGGCCGGCACATTTACGCCTCGTGTTTACATAGAAATGGAGGCGGAAATAAGTGTACCCTCCGAGGCGGCATATTGACGGCCCAAAACAGGCCTCCAATATGCCGCCCTCTGTGTAAACATGCCGGCCTATTGGCGGCTTATTGCCCAGTGTAAAAATGGCTAGAGTTTGATGAGAAGATCACAACCACTGTCGCATGCGTCTGTTGAATAAAAGACCACAGACTGGGAATCCCTCGTGTGCAGGGATGCCGGACCCTGCCACTAATAATGAAAAACCACCAGGTAACAAATTCATGTAAATACCTTGAAGAAAAAAAAATATGAACATATTATGTTACATATAAATATGAATATTGTTACCTCAAACTGTTTTATTTCTCATATTGACCTAAAACGTTTTGGTTTATTACACCTTTTAGCATCGTGAATTAAGACCTGGCCTGACTATGAACTGTTTGACTTACTTTTATACAGTGACCTCGCTGATTTAAGTGGAAGTGCTCGTGCACGGTAGCACTCTGTGCTCCCCGGATGCACGTTAGGTGTTGTGGATACATCCAAGCTTGTCTGGCCAGCTGGATATTGTTTTGGGAACATCTCCCTCTCTCAAGGTATCTCTGAGCTTGCTAGAAACTGTAACCTTTAAAAAAGTCTCTGTCAGGGTTTGCCTGGTTGATGAGGCTGGTTAGCTCATCTATTATTTGTTCACTTCTAAACAAGAATTTCCACCACAACCTTCATTATGATCAAAATGAGGTTTAATCTCACGGATTATAAAACATCAAAACGTTTGTATGCAAACGTAAAACTTGTCTCTTACGAAACGTATCCGGCAGCCGCTGCTAAATACAAAGATACAGATTTCCTCCTCCTGAGCTGCAGCTAATGTTCTACGTCAATCACGTAAACACATTATTTGGCCGCTTACGAAAGAATTACTATTAGAATTAGAATCAAAAAAGTGGTTTGATTTCGTGGCGATCTTCAGGATTGTACCTTTAAAGTCATCAAAAGTCGCACATGCTCGTGACTTCTTCTGTGCACGAGATATAAATTCCTCCTGCTGTACTGCAGCTAATGTTCTCCAAGTCAAACAGCGGGGATGCGGTGATCCGCCTGATTTATTGTATATCTTGGAGATCCAACAGGGGAATAACTCGCAGCCTCCGTTACCATTTTTACAGTCGACGTGACTCCGTGCTGCCGCTGCTGCCCAATGAGAAATGTTTATACTGAAAATAATAGAATGCATTATTCTCTCAGCACACAAGACAAGAGTCTCGGGAGATTTCTTCTCAGAGTTATTATATTCCAGGAAGATATTGAAAAAACATAAGCACTTATGTATTCAACAGTATGGGGTGAATAAAGAGTAAAATAGTTGACAGCAAGCTCTGAGACATTCCTGTATTCTGTTCATCTTAACTAAATACATTCATTTCCCTATTGTGTCAAAAGCGAACGTGGGACGCTGATGAATAGCCGAAGTCAAGGTGCAAACCTTGTACGAGTGTTTCGAATCCTCACTTCTCTCAATAATACCGCTGCCTCGCTCTGCTCTTCTCCTTTAGCAGAAGAGAGATTTAAAAAAAAAAGGGGGAGTTTTTTTTTTTTTTATTCTCTTTCAGGCAGGTGCCCTTGGATCTGATGTGTGCAAAACACATCTCATCGCTTCAGAGGGCAGAGGGCCAGGGCCGGGGTAGTCAGACGACATCTGTTGTCCTGTTTTGTTCCTTCCCCGTTGTCGTTTACTCCCGCCTTGCTTACTTTTATTGCGCAGGAGGCGGCACACAGAAGGCATCCAAAGTCAAACCGCGTGTCGCTGCTCTGCGTTCGTGCTGGGAGAATAGAAGATTGTGAAACGGTGGGGGCGGCAGAAAACCTTGAGAAACGTCAGCACAAAGGTCCAAGATTTGTTCAAGCAATCGGTCGTCATATGAATACAGTTTAAAAATCAAACAGGGCACCGATTAATAAATGAGTTGTTTCGTGCTTCCGACGCGTTTAAGCGCTCCTCATCTCCGCAGAATCTTAAAGACTGGGGGCCAAAGGTGACAAAGCAACAGCTGTCGGCCTGTTTTGTGCCTATGAGTCTCACTTCTCTTTTCACCCTGGAAACTTGATTGTGTGGGAGGCGACATGTACAGAAGGAAGCCTCTAAAAAGGCTGAGTCACTCGTCCTCATTGACTTAGATAGCTGTCACACTGACTCGGTGCAATTTATACGTCCAAGCTATTAGTGTTCTCCATCTAACAGTTCATACACACATTGTTATTGCGAGACAGGAAAGCTACATTTCCTTTTGTCTTTTGACGTGGGTCCAGCACGGCAGAGGCATTGTGCAAAAATCTCAGAGTCTGACAACCAATTACCATGACTCAGTCCTGACCTTGACGAACATTAAGTGTTCATAATAGCGTTCTGTCAAAAGCCATTTGCCAAAATGTTCCAGCGGGGCAGACGGGGTGAGAGAGAAGGGACAGAAGGAGCGATGTGAAGACGTGATAGAGAGAGAGATGGGGATCGAAATGAGTTTCTCAATGTCTCGTGGCGTTCGGCCCGGGAGTGAGATAAAGCTGCGGCGTCCACGTTGACTCTCTGTGATGATGAGCTGTGACAGATCCTCCGGCGCACTCATATCATTTTTAAGCATATGCTGACGAGAGGTATCAGACACGATGTTAGCTCGCTGTGCGATGCTAAATCCGACTGAGTTTGTTTTCTGTCTTTGTAATTTTTATTCACTGGTGAGCTTTATGTTCATGCTTCACTGTGCTCTCATACCTGTGCTCTTCATCAATGTGTTTACATATTTTACGTTCCTTTTTTGGGGGGGTCCAGACTGAAATATCTCAGCGACCACTGGATGGATGTCCGACTGTTTTCGGTGACCGTAATGTCAGTGTTCTCGCACAGGATGAAGGGGAAGAGCTTTGGTAATCCCTCGACTTTTTCCATTTGATTTCATTTCAGCACCATCCCAGCACTCATCACCTGTTGTCATGGATATCAAAAAAAGGCAGACACAGAGGCAGGTTGAACGGCGAAAAAGCCAGCTTTAATGATGTGCTGACAACAAAAGTTGAACACAATCCACGATCCAAAATGCACGTATCAAAAAAAGGCAGGCAATAAAAAAAAGCTGGCAACACAAAGGCAACGAGGAAAATCTAGAAGAAAAACTGGGGAATGGGAAAACAGAAGATGAAATCAGGCAAGCCAGCAAAGAGTGAAGGGGGAAAACACAGGCTTAAATACACAGGAGTCTGCAGAAAAAGGACAGGAAAGCAGACAAAGGCAGGAAGAGGAAAGCTATACGTGACTCACAACATCTAAAAACCAAAACCAAAACTGTGACACCTGTGTGCTCCGACCAGGGGGTTCAAGATGATTGCACATCACTCCCCCAAATCTCCATGTAAACATCTCTGCGAGGATGGATGCGGTCGGAGCCCAGAGCCCAGACTCTGTGAAACTGTGCTTCAACATAAGCAATGAATGAAACACAATGCAGTTCACGGTAGGTATACAACATTATATGACAATGACATCAGCCCCCTTAATTCCTATTGGGACCTTGTCCACGGCCCGCTCGTTGAAATCAGTATGCTGTCACCATGTGCCCGCTAGCATGGCAACATTAGCATTTAGCTCAAAGCAGAGTTCTGCATGAGTAAAGCCTCAGATATCTGCTAGCATGGCTGCAGACTCGCTGCCTTGTCTGTGTCACATGGCCCTCCTTCCTCGTGACGCACAGAACTAATCTTGGCTATGCGCCTTTTCTGTGAAACCCTCTGAACACTCAACTTCAAAGTATAACTCCCATACAGTATATATATATATAGGCCTGCATTAAATGCATTATAAACAAGTCATCTGCTGGGTATGTTACTGGGGGTTTTTTTGCAGCGCAGCCGCTGTCTGTTTCTGTACATATTCCACTTCTCATCACTGTCATCTCATTAAGTATTTTCTATTCAGAATGATATTTTTAGATGGCATTAGAGTTTGATCACACTTCGGCTGTTTGTCAAGCTCTTGTGAGTAACTCAAACAGAAGATGTGCACGTATTAACCTCTTTCCATCAACGGCCCCTTTTTTAAACACACGCTGTTTACCCATAATGCAAGATTGACCGCCGGACCAAAATGTTTGGATGAGCCGCACATCGAGAGATCATAACAACATTAGAAGTTGTGAAACCTTGAGCGTGATGTTGTCTTTGCGATGTGATTTGCACATCTTTAAAGGTCAATGCGGGAATAATCCTGTAAGTAATGTCATCACTTAACGAGGACGACTGACGAAGATCTAAAGCTGGTGATGAGGAGCGTATCGCCGCCAGTGTTCGTTGCAGGAGTGATTCACTCTTTCGTGAGTTGTTATCAAGGTGGATAGCGTAAGAAACTACAGAGGTGGGGAAAGAGGAAATAGCAAGGGAAGAGAAAATGGACGGGGAGGGAAATATGTTTTTCTGCATCGCTGCTTTGCATATTTTTTTTAAAGGAGCTTTGAGAACAAGGGCAGAATATGAAGTGACCTCCATTACCGCTGCCTCCAGCAAGACGCTGGGACAGAAACCAGGCCCATAATTAAAACGGCCTCTCTCCACAATCACTGAGACGTTTGCGTGGCAGCATTTTATATTTTTTTATTTTTTTTCCAAGAAACAAGCAGCATCAGCTCACCACACACACACACACACACACACACACACCGAGGCGCCCCTCTGTCTCCGACAACCGCAGACCACCTCACACACGCGAAAACAACTGTGTGTGTTCGCTGACTCTCCTTTTTTCAGATACAGAGGAGCTGCTAACTCGTAAAAACGGGAGCAGAAATAGAAACTTTGATGGCGAGCTCGGCAGAAGATGTAATTCACTCTCAGAATAGACATAAACAAAGGACGCTCCCAATACACTTACACATACAGGCCTGTAGTCTGTATGTGTGTGTGTGTGTGTATATATCTATATATATAGATAGATACATACTGCACTTGGCAAAGAACTGAACAAACACACCCAACAAGCTGACTTTGGGCTTTTGCTGTGCCCATGCTGCATCCGAGCCGCAGCGTGAATCCACTCAGCGTCTTATCCCCAGCATTGAGCCTACGTCACGATCCTGCTACTACACATGCAGGCGCCGAAATAAACAGCAACGCCGACTGTGGCACACACACACGCTTGACACACGTAATTACCTCCGAACAACAGATGAGTCATGTCTCACTTTTAGATCTCCCAATGATCGGTGTTAACGGACTTTATCAGGGTCCAGCGTGGATCAGTGAACACGACGCTGCGTGCAAAGGCAAAAGCAACAATGGATCAGTTGTCAGCGACCGAGAGCTGTTTTCATATCAGTGGTGGAAAGTTATTTACTCACGCGGGGTACAAATCGGAGATTCTTATACTGTACTCGAGTATTTCCACGTTGTAAACCGCATGCATGTGCTTCTACGTCACCGTGTGTCCTTCACTGTGCTTTTTATCCACTACATGTTTGACAGCTGTAGTGACAGGTTAGTTTGCAGATTGAGATTGCAATTCGTATCAAACACAGAGCCAGCGTCTTGTTACAGGAAGGTCGCTGGTTCGATTCCCCTGGTCTGCATGTCGAAGTGTCCTTGGGCAAGATACTGAACCCCAAAAACTGCTCCTGATGTGCATGGCAGCCACCGCCATCAGTGTAGGAATGTAGAAAAGTCGCTTTGGACAGAAGTGTCTCATAAATGCCCTAAAATGTAAAATGTGTGCTGTGTTGTTATACATGAAGCTAATTCTTAGTTAAACCAGCTGTGATATTAAAGAGCTACATACACATTAATGCATCAGTAATCAGTAAACTTCCCTGTTCTGTTATATATGTGCTTCTGTGGAATTCAAATCTGTTGACATTCTGATGGGTCTGTCCATGGAATTGTTTTGTCCATTTATATCTAAATGCAATGTTTGTTTGTCTTTTTAAATGCGTGCTTTACTGTATCTTGATAAACTCACTTTGCCTTCTTTCTGTCTCGTTGCCTTCATCTCTTCTCTCTGTCACAGACCTTCTAGGGGCGGGTGCTGCAAATAAGCATCAGCTATACACTTAATTATCTGTCTGTCTACCTATCTGACAGCTGTTTACAGGTTGCCTACATGTCTGCCTGTCAAATAAAGCATAGATGAATACATAGATTAGACGTGTCAGGCAACGAAAAACTGTTTGAGTGACTGGATCCTTCTTGTTTCGTGAGTCCTTTCACTTTTGATAATTTCCTTATAAATGTATACTTTCCGTACAATTTGATTGTGATGCACATATGATTTTACTTAAGTAATGTTTTAAATGCAGGACTTGTTCACAGTGTGTTATTGCTGCTCTTACTCAGGAGCCACCATCAGACCTATAAACTGTAAACTAAGTGTATTTTCTCAAGTGATGTGGCTTCACTAGAATCCTTGATTTTTTTAAAAAAAATGTTTTTTTGCTTATTCATTTTGTCTGGCAACTGTAGAAGCTAACTGTATAATTTTGATACATATTGATACATATTAGTTTGCATGATACAATACAAAATATAGTAATAATAATAATAATAATAATAATAATAATAATAATGTACATTTATTTTAGCAGCCAATACTCTTTGTGAGACAGAAAAACTAAAAAAAAAAAAAATAGTGTTTTTGGATCATTCTATAGACGTGATGATGACTAACTGGAATTTAATATGAGGTCTTTGCAACAGGTCACCCACTGATTGAATCCTCTAACCAGGAAGAAGTGAACCAATGACTCTTCACGTCTCAAAACAGATCTTATACTGCCCCCCTGTGGTCATGCGTGATGCTGCATCACCCTACTTTCTGCCTGCAGGCCTCTGTTTGGATTCACATTTGGCTTCTCTGATGTAAACACAGCGATGACTAAAGTCCTACTGACGCCAACCTTTTTGATATAGACCTCCAGTGTGACCTGAGCTGAATGTTAATTAACACCCGAAGTGGAAAAACATTATACATTATACATGACATTTTCCTCCACCCACTTGAGAATAATCCAGCCTCTGAGAGAGCCTCCTGATTACTTCGTACCTGGATTCAAAGATGCCTCTTGTATTTTTCATTAGAAGCCACTGAATGATTCACAGTGTTAAGGAGACAAAGAGGATGCAGGAACGGCTCTCAGTTTGTGCAGCAAAACAGGTGTATCGACGAAGGAATCATTTGAACATGTTTGATTACGTTCTATAGAAATAATGAATTCACGGCAACTATTACAAATAACCTGTTATTTTGAAAAAAAAAATAAAAAATGGTCTAAAGCTTTGTTTTTCAATGCTGTTTGAAGATCTTGCAGTTTGGTGAAGAAAATGACTTTAATATCGAGGTGGTATTTTTTTCTTCCGCACTCATTAAATCCATCTAACCTTTGAAGCCAAGCTGGATCAGAATGAGCCAAAGTAA
>OMLP01044085.1:42385-53351 GCA_900302685.1 Spondyliosoma cantharus
CCAAAGTAAATATCCGAAACACTCAGAGCTCTTTTGAAAAAACTGCTTGAAATGAAGTTCTCATAGATGATGTGCTAATTTAAAGACTAGACTGTACATGTTGGGTTCTGTATAACAGATTTCAGTATATTGAGTTTCTAAATTAATTTATATCTTTTTATGTCAAGACTTAAGAGTTTCTCACACTAGTAGCAGTAGTAGCAGTAGCATTTCCTGTTTTAGTTTGTGCTGTATGTCTCACCCGTCTTTTGTGTGTATTCTGGCCTCGTCTATACGCACAAGGGTGTTTTTAAAAATGCATTTTTTTCCACCTTTGGTTTCAAAAAAATTCCCCTCCACACCAACGATATGAACACGCCAACGCGGGCTGACCTGAAATACATGTGAGTGTGGACTAGGCCTCTGTCTTCCTTTCCTTCAGTGCCAGTTCTACTCTTCTCTACCTTGATTTTCACCTGCTTCTCGTCAGATGTATTGACCTTACTCCTTCCACGTACTGGTCCTGTTTTTGCATGTAAAAGCAGTTTCATGCATCATGTCCTGCACTTTTTTTTTGTCTTTTTAGAGTTTCCACTTATTACACAATGCTTCTTTCATACAACTAAAGGTCAGAAATTTCAAAATTATAAAAAAATAAATGAATTGATGAAAAACAGTATAATATGGGACATATTATACTGTTTTTCATCAATTTCAAACAGCTGTCAGAGGTCCAACAACACTGTATTCTATATGCATTGCCCTAAACCCATGCGTGGTCCTGAATTTCTAAATGTCTAAAAGTCGCTCAAGTGAGCTCTGCTGTACGGAAGCGCATTGCATTCACTGGATAAAAAAAAATTATACACCTTGTGTAGGATATCCTGATCCTGATCTCATAATTATGAGATCCTGATATCGTAATTACGAGATCTTAACTCGTAATTACGAGATACGGTGTCTATTTTCTTTTTTTATCAAGTGAATGCAATGCGCTTCCGTGCTGCTGAGCTCTTCTGAGAGCAGCTGTTTCTGTGCCTGCGCCTTTAAATGCTAGTGAGCTATGTCTGTCAACACCTACTTGGAGAGCCTTGCCCAATGGCCTTGCCTGCTACTCGTCCCTCTCAGGAAGACGATGCCTGGTAGCATGCGCTAATGTTTTACGGTGGATGTATCGCTATGGCCCAAGGAGATGCTTTCGTTCAACCATACCAGTTTGACCCAGAATCAGACCCAGAAGGAGAAGCTCCTGAAGAAACACAGACTCTGTGGCTGCAGCAGGACGTTTCTGAATGGTTAGTGTGTCTGAATAATGTTAGTTTGTTCGTATGTGTTGTTACAGTTAGTTACTATCATGTAGCTAATGGCTAACGGCTAGCGAAAGCTCTGTTCATCTCCAACACAGTCTCCAAACTCTTGGACACTGTTCGCATCGTCTCTGTCTCCAGTCTGCACATGTTTCCAGTCTTTTTACTGTGATAACCAAGCTCAATCATAATATTATTAACATTAAACTCGCTTCAAACACCATTGCATAGCGGACCGAAGCGGAGCTAACTAGTTAGTCAGTTTCCAGCTGACTTCACCATACTCGTAGGCAACTCTAAATACTATCAAACCGCAGCGACACTTACCTGCGGCTCTGGTGCAGTTGCTGGGTCCAGTATGGTTGGGACTGATCCTTTCACGAGGGTCCGTGTCGAGGCAAAGCCAGCTTTGTACTGACCCTCGTTACTGAAGCAGTCCGATGTGAAGTGGCTAGCACACACACACAAACAAGAAACGTAGCCGGCGCGTTGTTGTTAAAAATTAAACGCAATCACTGTCTCCTCTGTTCTTCTGTAGCTGGGACAGAATATATACTGATGTTGATTTTTACAACCAACAACAGAACAATTTGCGTGTCTAGCTCTGAGCGACGACATTGCGAAACATTGCTATCTCACGCAAGACACACCGAACTTCACCTCGGGGATGAACGCCCCCCTTTCGAATATCTCCTATCACCGCGCAGAGGAGGTCGGCCTATGAAAATGACTCCTTTCGTTACGTAATGACAGGAGCTGAATCTGAACAGCCTGTAGGAGCGCTGTTTTACCAGTGGGTGGGCTGCAGAGACCATGCAGGAATTGCTTGTTTTCCTCATTCTGGGAGTTGGCAGGCTCAGGGAGGACCAGTTTAAACATGTAGAGACGAGAGAAAATGTGTTTTTCATAATATGGGACCTTTAATATTCAGTAAGGATAATACAAAGTGATTAAGATTAAGAAAGAAACACACTCAGTGCTTCTAAATGCTAAAATTGCTGTCTTGGAACCTTCCCTCTAAATAGCTCAGTCGGACTATCCCCCATTCAGGCCTCAAAGCGTCCACATTGCATGCTCTGTGCTCCTTGCATCGCTTCACACTGCTACAGCTGCTTGTCTCTCGCATGTCCTCTTCCGTCAAATCTTTTTGCCACCATAGTTGGTGAGGAGAACATCTGGACTCTTGTGGTTTACCTCCCTGATTGCTAACCATTCTTTCCAGGTAGGGTAGAAAATTATCTGTCTTTACTTTGCAAACCGTCCAGTTACATAAATCTCATTCTTGGGCGTGTCTGCATAGTCTGTTTGCATGTAATGTTGATTTAATCATCACTGCCCTACAATCACATAAGACCAGTATGACTGCGCGTTTCTACTGCGCTTCTAGTGCGCTGCACTTCTGTAAACTCATTCAAATGCTGCTTCTAGCCTCTCTTCAACCTCCATTTTATTTTTCCATTTATGTTAGCTTTCATACCCACTGGACACTTAAACACACCACAGTCCCCATGCAAAACTGTAGCATGTGTGAAGGGTGAAAAACTCCTCAAGGATGATTATGGGAGAGAAGATGTCTTACACTGTGCTTTCAGACCGCTGTCAATCACAACCACAGTGGTGGTTGATTCTATCAATCATCCTGGCAAAGTGAACCTCCAGTCCAACCATAAGTAACACTGTAAATTGGCAAGAGCCGACTTTATGTGAAGCATTGATCAAAAGCCATTTGAATTCAGATGATAAAGATTACAGAAGATACTCTTTCACTTCTTTAAGTAACTTAAAGTGGAATTAAAATGTTACACTAACATCCTCTGCAGTTAACAAATGTCAGTCTATTACAATAATTCCAGTCAACACCATATTGTTATCAATTTAAGGTAAAATGTGCCAAAGGTTGATTTTGCATCGCATAAGGAAGCCCATTATTTATTTTTTGACCTATCATTATGTTCTGTGGTTGGTACCAGGCTGTACCAGCATAAATCTACAGCCCTCTGACAGGCAACACCATTCTCTTACTCTAAAAGTACCTTTAAATTGCCTCTAAATCCTGCACTCACCCAAGCAAAATGCAAAAACCAGGCCAGATGTCACATTCAGGGTGAGCCACTTCAATGCCAGGGTAATGTTATGCGGCTTTGTTCCAGGTTGCATGTCACATAAATACGGGGAATCCGACAAGTTATTATTATTTCACTGCTTCCTGATTGATCATCAACTGAAAAGATGATGGATTGTAATCTGAGGGCAATATTCCAAGTTAAAAAAAAACATGTTTGATAACCATTTACCATTTACAAACTTCGCTTACATTCCTGTTTGATTACACCCAGTATGTTTCATTTTCAGGCTTAAATATGTCTAAAGTGTGCTATGATATTTTTAGAACTAATTTATGCCTTTCCTGTTACATCATTGTACACTATCAAACAGTAACAATAGCTAGGAAGTGGTAAAATGCTAATGTTAGCCTAAATGTTGTCTGATGGATTATACTGTATATCATTTACCTTATTTACCGATTTTCACTATCCGTTGTCTCTCCACTTGCTGATCAGTCAGGATGCAGTGAAATAATAAAGATTTGTCAGATTTTTCTTGTTTAAAGGACTTGCTATCTGGAACACAGCAGTACAATGTTCGAGCTTCCCACCCTGAGCGTGATGTCAGAGGACAATGGCAGCCATGTGAATAGGGTTTGTACATTGACACTCTATCTGCTTATCCTAAACCCCCATTAGCTTGTATAGGCAGTTTCATTTGAGGGCCATTGTCATACCTGCTCATCTAGCCCCCATGGTCTAGGCCACTAGGTGGCAACCCCTCCTATGAGAAACCATTCCTGGATTATGTCCATTGACCTGTCTTACCAACATGGTCTCAATATGAAGTTGTGTGTGAGTATTAGAGTGCTTGCGATTCTATAGGGTCATCAGCTGGGAACCCTCTAAACTCAATTCAATTCAATTCAAAATACTTTATTTGTCCCCAGGGTGCAGTTTAAGGCATGTGGAGAAGTTGTACACAGTACAAACAAGTCAGCACGTTAAGTATACAGCAGGTTAAGTACTCAGACATAAAACGTATAAGTAAGATAGAATAAAATAGACTAAATAAACTAATAGGTATTTATAGTATTTACATGAGAACCATACAAATCAACTAATCTACGAGCTAACAGGTCGACCCCACTAGCAGCAACCCCGGAAGCATCTCTAGTTAACATCATCAGCTAACAGCATGCTAACTAACAACATCATAGATTTGTTTAGAAGAACTATGAATGCAAAAGTGGTGCCTATTCAGTCTAATGAGCCCACGGAATATGCACAGTTGAGTTTCTCACTCTGGCCCGGCCCGGCCTAGTTCCCACTCTGCCCATAGACTTTACATTGTTGTCTTAGATTTTTCGAGTGGCCACTGTGCAAAAATTGAAAACAAGGCTGAGGGGATCCGTTGCATCCAGGTCTGTAGAATATTAACGGCTAACACCATGTCAAGCTAAACAGCATGCTGCTCCCATGAAACGGTCATCTTCAACTACCATACTAAACTAACTAGCATGCTAGCCTGCTAAACTGCACAGCATGATCCTCAAGCCATAGAAATCAACCAGCCAACAAACACCGCAGCTTACCAGCATACAGGCATGACAGCATGTTACCGTAGCCAACAAACAATCTTCTTCAGCTGACCCACTTTTGAAACAGAGCATACACATTGTCCTAACAACACTAACACAACATGCTAGCAGAAAAACACTATGATCCCATTATCAGCAGCAATGCTGCTCAGTCCATCAGAAAACCAACCATCCAACCAACCAACCAAGCCTCTTCAGCCACCAAACAATAACATAAGGTTTATTAAATGTCCACATAGATTCTAGAAATGTTTTACTTGTAAATTAAGAAAGGAACAGCTTTTTTTACAACTAGGTGTATGTAAGCTTAAAGTTAGACGTTAGGAAGAGAATACAGCTGTTTACGTCATCCACTGTCGACAGTTCATTCATAATTGATCGTCTTACCCTACCATTATCTAGTTTTTGCTAGAAGCGGGGCTGACAGCTTTCAATGTGCTGTACAAACAAGAAATACACGGTAGAATTATAAAATAGAATACATATAGTTCAATTGTGAAATAGAAAGAGCAATAGAATAATTTCTAATAGGCTTGGACAGACCTGTTATTATTGCTGCCTGGCGTAAACCTGAAGGGGATCAAGTGTTACGTTTGGTCGTGTGTGTGTTTGTGTGTGTCAATTGGTGTGAAATACCTTTTTTATTATTATTATTATTATTTTTTAAATTTGTTTAGTTGACTGCTGACTCCTCATCTCTCTTTCTTCTCTCTCTTGGATAGCAAGTAATCAATTCCTTCATCAGTTTGGGAAACCTGTTTCCACGAGGGGGAAACTTGCAGTCAGTGTAGTTTTTTCAATGGTATTTTCCATTTGAAATGGACCTTTTACATCATTGGTGTTTTCAGAACCCACATATTGTCTCCACCCTTTACACCACTATGCATGTATTCTAGACACACAGACTGACCTGCACTGCAACACACACATACCTGGTGGAGACCTGCGTTCTATTGAGTGCACTCTTCTAGTTTGCATTATTGACTGTTGTCCCTCCAATTAGGGCTTCTTAATTGAATAGAATATTTAAAAATAAATCGCAGCACTTGCACTGTTCCCAAGTGCCACAATTATTACTTAGGCAACCATGATTGGTATTTTTAGGTCACCTTGCGGATCATGTGACTCTGGCAAATTACATTTTCACAGTGTCTGTTGTCTGTCGTTGTATGTAGTATTTCCAAAGCTAGGGGATAGAATAACCCTGCCTAACTACACCTCTTTGTGGGGTTCCAGGTTGCCTATAACATTGACATTTGTTGGCATCACATGATCTGCAGTTCTGAATACGACCACTATGTGAAAATAAAAGTGCAGCTTAGTACTGTTACTATGAGTTAGCACACCTCTTGGGGACAACACACACAATTATAGGGCACTTGTAATGTTTTTTTTCGTTAAACTTTCTCTGAAGCAAGCCACAAGAACAAGGACAGCTATTATGTGCTACTGGACTTTCATCTATTCAGTTTATAATAGCAATTCTGACAAACTGTATTAACTGCACTCACAACTAGCAGGAGATGCTGCTTGCTACTCTGGGTGAAGGCAACAACAAAGGTGATGATTATGATCGCATCCGTGTCGCCACAAATTACACGATGACATCTCACCTGCTGCTGTGGAGGGCAACCGAGGAGACTGCTGGGGTGTGATGCAGCATCAAAGAAAAACGAACAGAGGGAGGATTTTGTGAAATCAAGGACAGATCAGCAAAGCCAACGCTACGCTTTCCAGTTTACACAAATTCAATATTTACGACTGTCAGGCGCTTACAAATTGAATCTAATTAATTACAAGCTTTGCGATTAATGAATCAAAATTAATTGCACATACCAATCTAATATTTCAGCGCAAATGCATTTTGTTAGATGAGTGAATGAATGAATAGATGGACATTCTAAACTTCGACAGGAGGTGATATTTTAAGCCTGAATACTTAGAACAGAATTCGGTAGAATCTGGGACTTTTAAATCATCCACCAAGCTTGGCTGCTAGTCTTATAATAAAGGCTGATTTATGGTTGCACGTAGACTCTACGCGGACCCGACGCCGTATTCCTGCGCAAGTGACCTATGACGTAGTGAGCATTTACACATGTGCACTGGCATGTCTGCATTGCTGCTCTTTAAGGGGCAACCCACCCTTCAGAAATCTACATCGGGCACAGCAGGTTATGGCGAAGTGCATGCACCTACATAGAGGCCACGTCGTACTGTAGATACGGTGCCGATTCAAGAATGAACCACATCCCATTCTTGGTTTGAGAAAGAATGTTAACAGTTATAAACTGGCTGGAGTCAGACTTTAGCATTCAGTAGGCCTATGCTCAGGTTTGGTCATCTGCCTCGGTCATGTTTACACAACTGCTGATCAAAGGCCATCATAGAACATGATTCATGTACGTTATTTTTTTAATGCATTATTATAAACTTTTTTTTTGATGAACATGTTATATTTGGCGGCCCTAGTAATGATAGAGAAAATAATAGAAAGCCTAACTCTTCACATTGATAAGGTAATATTCTGAGTCATCAACATTGAGATCATAACATATTATGCAGTAGCTATAGCAACCCCTCTCTTCTGTCTAAAGTAAATATATCTAATATCTAAAATATTTGAATTAACTTGAACTTTTCCCCCCAAATTGACAAAGTGAGCTCATAGCTGCCATTCCTGAGCTAATGTTTATGCCTGCTAATGTTAGTCATGCTAACAGCTGCTAGCTAACACATGAGCGTACCTCGCCAAGATTGGACAAGCGGCCTGAAGAGTGGATGGAATTATCTTCTGGTGGTGAACGTAGCTGTTCAGAAAAACATTTACATCCTCTTAAATCGGCTGTGAGAACATTTATGTGTCAGCAGAGGGAGTATGAATTAGTTTGACATTTTAATAACCGTGATTAAGTTGTAAGTGCAGAGATGTGCATCAATATTGGTTTTTGGGTGTGATATTTTACTGAATTATGCACGTTTGTTTACCGAGATCTACAAGTGACTGAGTAATTGCTGCAATACGTTGCTGTCACATTTTGCTTTTAACTCAGCTCCTTCTGTTGCTCGATACTTGATTTTTGCCGAAGCCACGTATCAGGCAAACATTTCTCAAAAAATTATGAATTATTAAAAAATTAAGTATAAACCAAATACCGTAAAGGATAATGAAAATCTGAATCAGAAACAAGACTAACCAAAGTCATGAAAGAGACACAAATGCATTAAATGGCTGTTGGAGCCTCACTTACCATTAAAGCTTTAATCACCCCTTAAAACAAGCAAGGGCAATAGTTTGTATGTGGACGTCTCGCAAAGCTGCAGGTCAGCAAAAACTAAGTGCATAATTAATGTAAAAGAAATACTGGCATTTATTAATAATATATTCAGTATCATGTATTCCTAGACCCAATCTGACTCATCTCTGTTGCTGATGCGGAAAAAATAGCCTTCATCAACATATTCCCTGCAGACTACACAAACATCCTCTTCAGACAGAGATAGCACATTATGAACATCTGATGTTCGAAGGCGTGATTACTACCCGGCCAAACTGGACCATCAGGATCCTATCCAGACAGCTTCTGGTTCCGTGTGTGATTTGCGCTGATTTGATTGTCGGTTGTAGCACATTTGTTTGGTAATATGCACCCTAAAAGCATAATATCTCCTGAAATAACTATCGGTCTGGTTCTACATTATCAAACATCAAAGTCTAGTTGCAAATGTGTTATTATTTCGCTTTAACAAAGGAATCAAAACATTTGTTTGCTAATACTTCCGCTGCATCGCGCATTAGCTTACATGCAAATACATTGTAGTGTTGTCAGAAATATCAAAATACTGATAATATCAATACTGAATATATGAAGCTGTTTCAATACTCATTGTCCACAGTATCGACACTGATACCAGCTGTTCTTTCTCTTATCTCTCCAGCACCGAGTCGACACACGCACTCCCACTAATTACATTAGATGCTGTTGTACACACAGTACACAAACTCTCTTATATTTATCTTTTGATAAAAAATAAAATTAATCTAATGCCCTTAATGTTGAATATCGACATTAACACCTTGACTGCCGTTAGTTTGGAAGCCTAATTGACTTGTTGGGCCACTGACTAATGAAAATGATATCATCATTTAACTCAAAACTAACCGTGAGACCGGGATATTGCTCTTGAGTAGAAATCGCAGACTCTAGAAAAGCAGCACAGCAGAAACGTCTGATAGGTTGGTGCGTATTGCTATGTTACTTAAGATGTGACAGTTATAGCTGAAAATAACAATATAATGTAACAAGTCTGCAGATTTCACAAAGCTCTGCAATGCACATTATCTGCAGGTTTTCTACCCGGTTGTTTCTGTTGTTATTCGAATGTAACCATGATTCGGTCCATATTTGTTATGGACGCCTGTAAAACTGGAATCATGTCAGTTCATTTCCAGAGGTAAAAGCCAATGCCATGTGCACCTTAAACTCAATTACAAAATTCAAGTTGCAAGCAGCGATGAACGGGCCCTCGCAGTCCACGCTTGTTCACAAAACACCTTCCCTTGAGGAAGTTCTTCCTTTATCATTTGGTGGCCTGCGACTGCCAGTATTAAATAATATACGCTGAAGTCAGAAGAACTCCCTACAATCTACATAAAGAACAAATAATGAGAGGACTACAGTGTGTGACCTTACAGACTCTTAAACAGAGGTTTGTATCCATTAGCAAGGCAGCACTGCCCTCTGGTGGAGAAAGCTTGTCCACTCAAACGTGAAGGCATTCCAGCTGTTCTTTCGTAGTTTGTGGGACTCGCTGAGGTTTGCTGGAATGGTTGATAATTGCTTGTTGCGGATGGTCTGTATGTTTTAGGTGTGTTAATAATGATGTTGTTTAGTTTAAATGTGATGTATCTTGTTTTATTGGATTCAGCTGAAGTATTTCTGTTGTGTTTTTAGTCTTACTGAAGCTGTCATAGTGCACTGTATAATGACATAATCAGCACCACGGACAGGGCTGAATTAAGTTTGAAATTCCCCAGGTTTGCATTTGTCAGTACTCAGTCAAGACCATGCTCATCTGTAAGTCGTTTCATGCTTTTTGACATGAGCATGGCCTTTAAAATATCAACTTTGTTGATTATGTTCTTCCACTGCTGCTACAGCTGTATCAAGTTCATATCAGGTGCTGAAAACCGAGCGTAAAACACAAACAACTCTTAAATTGACCATGATAGGCTTATTTCAATTGAACATTTATCTCTTTTTAGATGAGGTTTTATTAAGGTATACCCTGATACTGCCAACACAACTGTTGGTTTTGTTCATAAGGGGCTGCAATGCAGATATTTATGACAAAAATGTGCTATTTGAGCGACATTTAAAAAAAAAAACTGCTTTAATAATACCCCTATGTAATGCTTTTGCCTATAAACTGTGATTTTACAACTGTAAATATTATGTGTGCAAAGCCTGCCTCAGTATTGAGGCCTGATTGATTCTACTCATTAACACAGACATTACAGTACATACAGAATGGATTCTGTAGAATATAAACTGTTACTAGTGAAAGGCTTTTAGAAATATTATTGTGTTCATCAAACTAAGCTGCTTTCTAATAGTTTAGAATTGAATAGAAATATTAACTGTAAAATGTACATTCAAGTCATCTAGCTGTATATTCTATCAATTCAGGCTTGAAAAAATAGACTTGATCCTTTGATTGAGATGAAAAATGTACTTACCGTGAAATATTAATGGGGTGAGCTTCACAGTTCAGATTGAGCTCTGGTGGAAACATGACTTGTTTATTTGTGTGTACAGCAAAAGGTTTACTGTTGCTGGTGTTACTGAGGAGAGAAACGCAATTGCCTTAACATATTAAATATGCTTGTCAAAAGATCTCATCACCATCTAATCTGATAATTATTTTCATACGTGATTAAATATGTAGATCAGACGGATAAGTGATAGCTGTCCCTTTCATTACAGTCGGGTTTGCTAAAAGAAATCATTACCACTCGTCTCAGTCACACATC
>OMLP01044086.1:2602-47811 GCA_900302685.1 Spondyliosoma cantharus
CGACGTGAAAAAAAAAAAAAAAAAAGAAAAATACTGGCAGCAGCTTGACATGTTAATTATGAGGTAGGAAATTGCCCTCAGTTCATGCAGCCGAGGTTCCAGTTCCAACTTGTTAAAATGCAAAATTTTGTGCGAGAAGTTTTCGTGTTCAGCTCTGATTTCTTATGATCAAAACTCATCTGAGCCATTTTGCTCGGCTGAAGCTTTAATAATGATTTGAAAATCATTCTTCTGATCTGTAGCTTCTGTCAGCTGCATGTGTTGTCGAGGCTGCAGTTACCATCGTGGAGAACAGGTAACTCTCCACTCATGAAAACAATAATATGAATATATTCACACCATCTGTGGCACGTGCAGTCGTATTCAAAGCATATTGTTGCGACACATTAACATTTGCTTGCTTACACGGTTGCCTTTGGGCCTGAATGAATCTGTGGACCCTGCTGGCTGCGAACAGATGCACATGTGGGACGCTGGGACTCTGGGCCTGAGTGCCACGAACTATATTAACAGTGGCAGTTCTCAGTTAAAATGCAGTTTGGCTCTTTCTGTTCAGAGCCGTGTTTACGCCGCCTGACCTCAGGCGAGTAAATCAGAACAAAACAAAAGCTGAAACCCAAAAAAAATCCCTGCGGCTGTTTACCTGAAAACACACAAGTTATAAAAGATTTAGTGAAAATTAGAAATAAAGACCGAAAGCAGTCCTAATCCGATCTTGACGCACACACAAGCTCAGAGGCTGATTTCAAGCTCCGGGTAAATTCCCAGAGGCTGTGATGAGCAGCAGTCCATCACGAGGTTAAAAGACCTTTTCACTCCTGCCTGACCTGAACGATCCAGCCTGAATGTTTTCATGAGAGAAAACTACTGGCGATTGCTGCGGCGTGTCTTCTTCAGAGCCTCTCCTGCAGAATGAAAAGGAGGACGGATATTTTTTTTTTTTTTTTCAACTTGTATCGTGGGATTATTGTATATGTAGTGTGACCATTCTGCAGGGATTACAAGCATGGGGGAATTGGTTTTAACTCTGGGAAGAGAATTAGTGACAAATTCAATGTCAAATGTGGATTTGGCAAAGTGAAAGAAGTTTCAAATGATTTATGAATGCACGCTGCAGTGGAAATGCAGATTCAGATGTATTTACATCCGTTCAACAGTTAATGTTAATGTTAACTGTAAATACATCTTACCCTGAGGAGGTGTTTAATAGTTTGTGCTACATGTTTCACGCCAAAAACAACTGAAGCTTTAAAGTCACTTTTAATACGTTGCGTTTGATGTTTTGCCCCTAAAACATGTCACCGAATCTCAGACGCCAATTTATCTAACCGCAGCTGTCGGTCATTTGCCAGAACGCATTAACGGTTCTGACTTCTTCGCGAGACATCAAGCGAGATCTCCTGCGCGGAGCAGACGCGGGGTCACGTCGTGCATCGCCGCAGACAGCGAAGGCTTCATCCTGAGTTAGAGGTTCGCTCCTCGTGTTCACAGACGTCGTTTATCAGGAGGTTACAGGACTGAAGGTCAAACTGAGATCCAACAACTTCACGGTAAACAAAACTGAGCTGGATAACAATCGTTTTTTTTTTTTTGTTTTTTTTTCTCCTTCAGCCTCAAGAAACAAAACAAGTTAAAGCCCCGGTCGGCGTCTTTATAGTTCACCTTAAATTCAACTGCCAAAAGTCTCACTCAAATGCTGGTCTGCACTCTGAGGAGATAGCTAATCTTCAGCCCCATCAACCAATCAGCAAAACAGAGCAACCTCTTATCACAAGCAGCGCTGGTGGAGGGTTATAAAATGTGTCTGGTCTGAAGCGCCAATTGCACAGGATCTGTCCGCAAACAGCTTAGTGAATCGATACGGCGCCAGCATTAGAGCAGCTGGAGTGGCTCCGATTGCCTTTTTTGCATTTCTCCACCGTAGTGCTGTAATCTACTGAATCAGTATTCCACTTAACCCCCGGTATGACGGGGCACCGGGAAAAACTTCTCTCATAATTGCCGCGACACGAGTACAACCTGTTCACCAGATCTGCTGTGGTAATTATCCCTTTCATATCTCCGCGTTTGAGGCCGTTGTGGTCGATGAGAAAGAAAAAGAAAAGCCGGGGTTAATGGCGGCGGGACGGGAACGGCTCGGAGCTTCCACCTTTGCCATTGCAATCAACATTTACATTATTCTTGGAGGAAGGAAGGAGAGACGGAGCTTCTCTATCGCGTTCAGTGCTCTCAAAATCAATGCACTGTACCGTGTACATTTGTTTAGATAGATAGATAGATAGATAGATAGACAGACAGACAGACAGACAGATAGATAGATAGATAGATAGATACATAGATAGATAGATAGATAGATAGATAGATAGATACATAGATAGATAGATAGATAGATAGATAGTAACTTAAGTTATGAGTTATTTGCATATTCGATTATGTTAATGCATCGATTTAAAAAATGTCAATCAGATAAAACACGCAGTGATCAACAACAACCACCCACACACACAAATCCCCTGCAAATTTGCTTTCAGTCAGAATTTATTTTTTTGTTTTTTGTAACCCCACTTTCACACCAAATGAGAGATCTCAGAAACATCCGTTCCTTCACTCCTCGCCGACTCTGACCTCTATTCAGCCTTTACTGCTGACTAATGTCTGAAATACCGTCAAAGCTATTGATCTGTTCTGGGCGGATCTCAAGAGAAAGCGCACTGTTCGAAAACAGATTGATGGCTGATCTCACCACAGCCCTGTATGGTGAAAGCAGAAGGTCATCACAGTGACACTGGAACATTGGATTGTTTAATAAATATTTAAGAATACTGTTACACGAGTATGAGATTCTTCCCAGCAACTTTCTGTCCCTTCTCTTGTTTTCGTTCTACCTTCTTATCCACGGCTTCAGTGCCAGATGATTGTCAGAAATGCTAGAAAGGAAAACCAGAATAGTTGCTGTGCAAATAGGAAATGGCAGCATAGTGTCTAAAGACGCCGCTCCTGCCTTCCAGGACTGCCAGCGTCACCCTGCAGACGTGCACGCAGGCCTGCTGCTGTGTAAACTCAGACACTTGGCCTCGCCGTGCAGACGGATACAAGTAAAACTGATTCGGTCTGTCAGGGATTAGCAGAATATCACAGACAAAAGTTGTGAAAGGCTGTTTGGAACTAAATGAGAGTTGAGCGCTGCTGGCGCGAATCCTCGACAGATTTCCTTCTGCCAAAGCAGTTTCCAAAAATCTAACTTGGCCGTTTTTCCTTCGAAGCCCTGAGAGACGTGTCTCACAGAGATTTCTCAATGATTCCTGGATAGCCCTGCAGTGCCTTCTTTTGACACCGTCAGGCAGGTCAAACGCGTGGACAGACTCCCCGATGACGCAGACGCACTAAGTGCTTTTAATTATTTAAGACAAGAGCGAGAGACACGTGCCGACGCCATAGCTTGAACAAGGTGGATCCGAGTCCTTTTGTGGACATGATGCACATAAAAGATGCTCCCCTCCTCGTGTTACAGCCTGATGGTCTCACACAAATCCAATCTGACAGGGATCTCCAGGGTTTTGAACGGAGGAGTAGCTGTGGTTTATCGCCTCAGGTTTGCCGAGGCCAGATCATCTCCACATCACCGTGCACTCTTTATGTCTGAGACAGCATGTGCTTTCCAGACACTGCGCAGCACAGAAATACATCTGTGAAGGCTATCATAATATCTAGAAAGCAGGTTGAAAATGGCATCACAATGATAAGGCTGATACACAATTAACAAATTATTCTCACGCTTGTATTCCCCCCCCCAAAAAAAAAAAGTACACGTCTGACACTCTCACTGATTTCAGTTGCAGCCAAGACGCCGTTGTTTCCAAGCTCCGCATGTCGTGTTAAATTCCCCTGAGACTCGTGTAAAAGTCATGCACAACACATCTCCAGCGCCACATGCGATGTAATGATGCGGCCATTAAAAATGTAGAAAGAGAAGGGGCCCGCGATTTCATATCTGAAGCTTCAAAACCATGAATTAAACAAGTAACATGATTACATGTTGTGATCCCGCAGAGGATCCCTCTCAGGCAGACGACAGATCAAAATGGCACCTTGTATTAGAATTTTTTATTCTTGTTTTTTTTTTTGTGTGTGATATTTTGAAGCTTTAATAAAGTAATGGGAGAAGCACAATGTCAAACTGTTCGGCTCCTCCAGGCGCGTTTCAAGGCGTGCTAAAATAATCTGCTCCGTCGAACACGCCGTAAACTGAGATCAGTGGGTGCGACTTGTTTTAAAACAGCGGGGAGACAAAAAATGTAGGCGGCGTTTGATGACATCCTCTCATGAGGAAGCGCCGCGCACCACCTGAGTTTAGGGTTTTTGAGTAGTTATCGCTGTAAGAGCCTGCAGGTGCGGGGAAGGTTTCCAGTGTTTCCGCTGATAAAGTTTTGCACCGCAAGCAAAATAAAATCGCAGAGGAAAAGAAGTTTTTAACACTCTGGACCAGCTCTGCTGTAAGGGATGCAGGAGGATGCTTTGGGAGCGTAAACAAGGACTTTTTTTTTTTCTCTCTCTCTCTCTCCTGTGGCAGCAAACACAACCCAGCCTCTCACGTACTGTTGTGTTAAACACTACTAGGTTAGACTACACATAGGCTACCATAATCATAACACCCTGCTTAGATGACACCACGCATGAAAATATGGGGACAAAAAGTCTCTCCTAGTCTAACCGACACTTAAGGTGAGCGCGGAGAAACTTTCTCCGTTTCCCCAGGTGAACCTGAGACAGCCTCCTTGCGTTTGAAGCTGCTGAAAGGGGGTGTTTACGAGTTAATGTGTGAGCTTGAGGTTTAGCTGAGGAAGCATTACAGTTTGAAACTTGCAGCGCACGTATATAATTTATACAGCCAGATGACACTGATGCAGCGTGTTTGTTGGTGTCGGTTGTGGCGCGCAGCCTCTCACCCTCTGAGTCTGAACAGCAGCAACAGATGCAGACGCACAGCTGCGAGCCCGTCACAGCTGGGTTGCATGTCAACACTGCGGCTCTCCGAATGCAGAGGAAGGGAAAAGTATGAAATACTTGACGTGATACAAGCAGAAATAGGAGGAAAAAAGCTCAAGCTCAAGTTTCTTTTTTTTCTTTCTAATCCCTTTAAATTATCTTGGAAAATATCCCATCTTGGCCGCTGCTGTCTTTAGTAATATTCTCACGAGAATACGCTTCTTTTTTCATATGATTAAAGTTGAATTCAGCCTACATGCATATCAGAAACGGTTAATGTTTTTTTATGTTGTATGATTTAAATGTTTCATTTATAGCTTGCTCTTTTATTTCCTGTGCGTTTTCTGGCTTTGTAATGAACAAACTGAGGTAGAAAAGTTCTAAAAGTAGACTAAAAATAGAGACGCGCAGACGGTCGATAACGCGTCTTGTATAATAAAGGTTTTTACATTAATCAGCTGTAAAACAGCATTCTCATCGGCTGCCAGCACATTTGTAGTGATTGTCTTGTTCACAATGATTTGTTGAACTCACTCCGCCTCGTGAAAATGTTTCTCCGTGATGTTAAACTCAGAGTCAGGATGCTGTTAAAGCAATTCAGGTATGACATGAGAAATGTGTTTTAAAAGGAGCAAATCAGCACAACAAAGTGGGGAGAGAGTCAATTAACATGATGAATGGATGAACACAGATGAGCTTTAAACAAAAGCCCAAACATTAAGTGTGCCATTTCTGTTTCATACATCAAGAAGCGAGCTATAATGAGCATCCAGGTACAAAGCCACCATCTTGAGCCCGCGGTGAACAAACCAGAGTGTGATTAATTGAGTTTGTCACTCCGCCTCGTTCCCCTCGTGCTCCAAAGAGTTGCTCTGAAGTGATGACAGTCTATCCATTAAAACCAGTTTTCTAAATGGCAATAATTTCCTCAAAGAAGCATCTGCTTTGGTGTCACATAATGGCAGCAATAATGAGATTCTCCTTCATGAGGAACTTCTGGTGCTGGGGAGATGCAGACAGAACAGCTTTTTAATCGTTTAAGCCGAGTGTTAACGCCTGCGATGTGACTCCTACAACACTTTGTGTCTCGAAGCTTTTAAGATCTTTCATTCCCGATGTGTGGCTTTGTTATTAATGTCTCACTTTGGAGTGAAGCTCATTCTGCATATCCATGTTAAAACCTTGGATTTACACTGTTCTCTCGAGTGATTTGATACTTTCTTCCCGAACACTTCATAAATACAGTGATGCCACCAAACTGAGCTGTACTGAGTCTTTAAGTCGTTCATTCGGCTGCACTTGCGTTTAAGATTTTCATACGGGACCTAAAACTTGTTCCCTAACTTCTTTGCTGTGCCCAACACTGATCAAACCAACATTAGTAGATCATTACTTACACTATTTTCACTCATTGGCCAACATTAAAGGACGAACAGATGAAGTGATTAACGCTGATGATCTCGTTACAATGCAATGTCCTGCAGGGTAACCGTGGGTCCTGGCAGTCATGTGGATGCCATTAGCAGCTCGTCCTCATCAGGAAAACGACATTACACCCAAACCCAAATTGGCGTTTGTTGTTAGGCAGTGACCTCTAGTGGCCAGAGTGATTATTACGTCAGCAAAGGAGGAAGTGAGGTGAAGTCAGCATAAGGTGCGTAAAGTCTGCATAGGGAAGAGGTCAGACTTTTATCCAGGAGACTGCTGTTCATGTCCAGAGTGAAACCACAGTCAACAGTGAGTCATTTTAATCTACTAATGTTATATCAGTCGGTTGGTACCTGAATTTATGCAAGTGACAGGTGTTTTAACCCAAACACCTTTTTGTTTGTTTTGGGAATGGTGGTATATGTTGCTTATGGGAGCCACTGGCATTCAGCCCATTTACTCAAAGGACAATCCCAGAGGTTTTTTTTATCCATGCCTTGATGGGTCAGAGCCAAGTCTGATCCATGATGGAGCCCCCTTGAATCCGATTTGTTCCGGGACGTTATACAGACACTCGATCAGATTGGAATCTGGAGAATTTGGAGGCTAAGTTGACGCCTTGAGCTCTTCGCCAGGTTCCTCCGGCCATTCCTGAGCAGTTTCTGCAGTGTGTCACGGCACGTTGTCCTACTTGGGGGGGCACCGCCATTGGGGAATGCTACGGCCATGAGTGGTTGTATTTGGTCGGCACTGTGTTTGATATTTTTACTACCTCAAATCAACTGATAAAATGAAAGAATTGATAAGGGACGTTTTTTTTCATTTTAACAGGCACTAAACACAAGTTCATCTGAGGCCGAGGATATAGTCATTAGTTTTGCAGGTATTCAGTTATAAACAACATATTTTGACCTGGTAACGGTGCTAGACGAACAGGTCCACCAAAGACATTAGGATTCATCCTCTGGCCACCATGAATGTGTGTAAATGTCGTGGCAGTCCATCCAGTAGTTAAGACATACAACCAATCCTCATCATTCCTCCCTGCCTGAGGCATCATGTTTGATGGACAGGTGGATCCACACAGTTTGATCCGGCCTCATCGTGGCCTCCTGAACTGTCCCACATGTGCGTGTCTACTGCAGCTCTGAGTGGCACAGGTGCCGTTTCATGGGAGAGAGGCATGTTGGCTGAGGATATTAGCCATCATTTAATCAGCCTGCCGGAGCATCTGCTCTCTGGTTTTTTAAATAGATCATGTAATGAGGTGAAGAGCTCTCCTTTCTTCACGCCATCCGTTCACAGCAGGCCACAAAACAAGCCACACTGTATGTATGGATCGCAGGTGTACACAGAATTCAGGTGGGATTCTGGAATGAACTTCGTGATCCTTGCAGTGGCCAACTCTGGGCACGGAGATGACGATTTACCAGATGGCAGCTTGAATGAATGAGACGCTGAATGAACTTATGCAAAGACTAGATTGTGGGAAGAAGTTCTATCCTCCTCTGGTAACTTCGTCCACAGTGTCGAGGCAGTGAGGGAGTCCTGATGGCACGACTGCGACTTCTTGGCAGAGCATAAACCTGTTCTCCAGACAAATGATGTCCACTGGAGCAGGTGCTGGACGTCAGTCATGATGGAGGTTTGCCTCCAGGGTTTCTCACAGCTGTTGGTACAGACAGTGTTCAGCCTGCAGAAGACAGTAGATTGATAAATACTGTCAAAAATCTCAGGGCACAAGAGGGATCTGTCCTCCTTTGTTTGCCTCCCTCCAAAATAATTTGTGTTTTAACTGTAGTTTTTAAAATCAAATGGCTAATTGTAGCCGTAAAGTAAGAGGCTGCTGCTGATAGGTGCATTTGTCCAATAATGTTAAAATGAACAACCGACGTTCTTTCTTTCTCTTCTCCTCCACAGGTTGATGGTTGGTTATATGCTGCTCTGCATGCAAAAGAGGACTCCTTTTTAGAAAATGAGAAAACACTCGATTTACAGGTAAAGAAGCAGCCAGCCAACAGTGTGAAATCTGCACGCAGCCTCTGTCCCTTCTTTCCATAAAGTCTATTTTGTCGTTGGTTTGAGACGATATAAGGTAAGTCTGTTATTGTAACGGCAGTAATGTTCTGCAGCTTCTCTAAACTTTTAGCTGAGGTGAAGGCACATCAGGATACTTGGGTAGAAAACCATAAATATGTGTTTATCATTCAACTTTTTCATACTTTAACCACAACAAACCACAATACATCCACAGACAATCGAACAAAAGCTGTTTAATACCCGTCCCACACTATTGGCGACACAGCCGCTCTCAGTTTGACAGTTTTCTTGTTGCTGTTAGAATAACTTGAGGGGACTCTGCTGCATCACGAGCAGCTCATTTGATTTTTCTCCCTGCATCTTTCTTTCTGGGTCATTTGCTTCAAAACTATGGCGATCAGCAGAAAGCACAGCAACTTTTAGGTGTCTTGGGACATAAAGTGCGAATGAAAAACAACTTAAACTAATCAAGTTTCATTTGCTGTTGTGAAAATTAAATACTGCAGCACGCATTCAAACTGATTATCATATCTCGATACGAATGATTTCATCCTGTCCTACGATTCAAGGCAACGAAAAATCCATTTACTATAAATTTTACATTTTTTGGGAGGCTGGTTGCGAATGAAAGACATACCACTGTTCTGGGAAAGTACATGACATCACTGTCTTTTTCTGTGTGGTGGTCACATCGAACTTCACAGTGAGGAGATGAGGAACAGAGCTCTCTTTGGAAAGAGATGAAGGGGTGGAACAAATGCTGGATGTGCACTGAGCTCCAATTTTTCCATCCTTGTGGCGATAATTAACTTTGACTGCAGGAACGAACCGTACGACAGAGAAACCTCTGAGTCTGTGATGGTGAAATGGATGCTCGTGGAGATTTTCATGCTGTATGTGCATTTTTGTGGAAAAGAACGTAAAAATCATCACTCAACCTTTTAGTTTGAGTTATTTATATCCTCTAAAGGTCTTTAGGTACAAAAGCCTTAAACAGTGACAATATAATTCATTATTTATCATTTCAAAGGGGCAGTTCATCCCAAAACCAAAAAAAAAGAATATTTTTCCCTTATCCCTTATACCTACCTTTTCTCGAATATAATTGAAATTGACTGCACTCCGCTGGTGGTGCTCAAAGCGCCAAAAAGAACACATTTGCAAAACTCAACAGCGCCGTCTCTTTCCAGAAACCATGACCCCGATCACTCGAGATAATCCGCAGACCTCCGTGCGAGCAGTTTCATCTCGCACCTATTTTCTTTCTCCTGAGAAAACGCCCACCAATTAATCGCCGCATACAAGCATCTTCTTGCGGACGAGAGGCGAGCTAAGCAGGCAAATCAGTTGCAGCTCAGCCGAGGAGGGCGCCGTTTATGTTCACATCCAGCACTGTCTCTATAACAAACCTCTGTGTAGAATGATTCACATTACTCAACACAGTGAAGAGCAAAACTTTAGCTGTATGATCAAGAAGAAAAAAAACACATTTTTTGACTGGAGAGGGACTGTGTTACTTTTTCTAAATAAGGGGGGCATACTGTAACACGCCTGAGGGACTTCATGTTGTCAACCTAAGAGGCCTCAAACTTTGTGTTGAGCGTGATTTATTAGGTCCTTCGCAAGAGTGTCCCGTCAGAGGATATCCATAGATCAGGCGTCAAGGATAGAGCCCATTGTGAGAACAGACATATCTCTAGTGAGACCATTATATCCAATATTTCATCATGAGGGCCTTGGACCTGTGCCTGCACACAATAATCGTGCTCTTATGACCTGAAACTCTCAGGACATTTAGATTATCAACAGCACAAGCCCTCTGAAAAAACAAAACAAAAAACCTCTACATATAGAAATATACACATCGACTAGAGTAATTTATCTCAGTGTGTGTACTGCCAGTTTCCTTCTTTTTGATGCCAGAGCCTAAATCATCCTGTTTGATGTAATCATGTGGTTCAGATTCACTTACGCCACATTTGGAATAATAACATAGTGTGCCTTGCTGCACGAAGCTGAGACTCCCAGGTGTGCCGGTGCGTTTGTGGTCGGCAGCGCCTGTGCAAGTGTGCTTATGTTCATGCATGTGTGCATGTGCACCTGCTGAAATCTCTAAAATGAGAGTTGTGGGAGGGAGAGGGAATCTATCAAAACCGTTTAACCGCACATAATAGTCTCTGCTGACTGCTGGCTGGATCTCCCATCAAGATCATCTGAACATGGTTGTTACTCTGCCTCATTTGCTTTTTCGAAGATATTAACACACTGCCTGGAAACATTTTCAGAGATACTGTAGATCACATTTGCTTCTGCCTTCCGCCTGAATCTCTTAACCTCTACTTCAAAGGTCAGCTCTGAGCTGCGAGCGATATATCATTTAAACATATTACTGTCACTGTTAGAACGCTCTGAAAGTAATGTCTGCTACATTTCCCTGCACATTTATGCATTGCTCATAATTTCCGATGCTTTTTATTGATAATTTAGCCATTTATCAAGACCATTCTGGCCTTTATGAGATGTCTCATGTCATTTCACAAAATAATTGAAAAGTTCAAATGTAAATATGACAAACCATGCAATGATAAACAACGCTTTCACGTGGCATATGTAATATACTGTTTTAAATAATAAGACTAATAATGCAATGCAATAATCATGACCATTGCTGTCAAAGAATAAAAAGGTTTATTTATCACAAAGATGTGTAATACTGTAAATGTCATGAACAGCTCTGCATGTCCTAGAGGCAAAAAAATGGAAATCCTGTTACATTGCACCTTTTCTTATTAAGGTTAACCCAGATAATTAGAAAATGAATTACTTTTGAGTAGCTGTTTGGATGAATTATAAGATAGATGAGTTTGACGTACAGAGGAAATTCCTGTATACAAGACCATCGAATTTAACAACGCTCAGTTTGGCCTTCGTGGTGTAGGTAGACCACGTCTTTCGAAGGATGCAGCCCCCGAATTCAACATCAGTCACAGAGCAGCTGTCAGAAATAACTACCTTTAATTAATGGTTTGGCGAGGACAAGGAAGAATAAAACATGCCAGTTTACCTTTGACCCAAAATGACGGATGTAACAATGTCAGTTGCGCTCCAGCTGTTACAGAATAATGCAAGTTGCTATAGCAACATTATGTTCAACCAACTGTCGGTATCTAAAACACCATCACAACAAAGGAACAAACAAAAGGTAGGTCATCGCTAATCACGTGTGGATTATTTCTACATAAATTACATGTATATATATAAAAGTATGCAGAGCAAAAGTCCAGTTAATCTTAGTCACATAAATACCTCTGAGACATGCACAGAAAAATAGATTTATGAAGATAAATGTAAATCTGATTAGTGCCTGAAATTTCCATTTAAAGCCAGGGAATAAATAATCTGTAACAAACCGGGATTAGTGGGGCAATGAAATAAGGACGTTTGCTCGTTTTTTTTTGTTGAAAATCCTGTTCGAGTGAGTTTAATTCTGGAGGTCTGTGTTGGACACAGGGGGAACTCGACCGCTCGCGTTCTTCCAGTCTATTACTCCTGCAGTTCATGCCTCTGTTAACTTCTCCCCTGACTGATCCAAGGCAACAATCCTTTCAACCATCAAATCCCAAATCACAGGTTAGTTTACTTCACTCAAACAACCCCCACTCACAGAGTCCATCTGTCTCTCTCGCTGACATCACAGCGCGTGCACTGTAGGGGTCAATGCTAAACTGATATTCTGAAGCACAAACAAGAGTTTGAGAGGTTTAAGGTATTATAGTGATTATTGTTAACAAGGGTTTTTCAATTTGGAGGTCACCCTTTCTTCGATTGCTTCACCCAGGTAGCACAAAAGCACTATTTTTAGATTCGTCCTACCCTTGAACTTAGACTTCTCTTTATTGACCCTTTTGGGATGACTCCCGCAAGGAAATTGGATTTCCAGCAGCTTACAAGTAGAAAATAAAGAGGCATAAAAAATACAGTTTAAGATGAACAATAAACTCTTAGCGAAATATAGAAAGTAAACAATAAACAGTAAACAATAAACTCTTAGCGAAATATAGAAAGCAGACAATAAACAGTAAACAATACATTCTTAGCTATATATATAAATATATATATAATATATAAAGTAGAGATAAGAATAAAAGTAAAATAAAATGAAATTCACTGAAAATAAAATCAAATAAGATAAATGTAGAGAACTGTATAGAGGATGAATATAGATAAATAAAGATAAATATATAGGACTGTATATGGCATTGTGTTTTATACAGTGGATAAATGACATGAGCATAAATTAGTAGTTAAATTAAATTAAATTATTGCACTTAAGTGGTGGATCAAGTTATTGCACAGGTATGTATGAGTAGAACTTCATGCAGGGGTGGGTAATTCTGTTCATTTTTTTTATTGTGTTTGTATACAATCTCTCAACATCCAGACAACAATCAAAATATAAATTTGGGAAAAACAGGAAACATATCCATTGTCTGTGACAGGGCTGTAAAAACGTCATCCAATCAATTTGAGCGGCGCGACGATATTCTATGGACAGTCTACCTGTCAATCAATCAGTCCGTACCCGCCCTCCCGGTCCTGACTCCGCCCATCACTCACTCACTGCGCGTGACCGGAGTCTCCGCGCGGCACTGCTAGTTAACGGTCAAGATTAACAAACTACAGCCACATTTTTCATGACAGCTTGTACTGCCAAACAGAAGAAGACAAGAAAGACCGAACTCCAAAGGCTACAAACAAAAAGACGCTGGTGGCTCAGGAGGTGAAACTAGAGTCAACACTGGAGTAGCTGTTCAACGTTCGCGTCAACTGAAGGAGTCGAACGTCTGAAAACGGACGCCATGTTAGCCGTGTTTCTGTTGGACAGGTAAAGAGCTGGTTTGTTTTGGTTGGGGAAATGTATTATCACTCTGCATTATGTAGCCAACATAGCTAACGTTAGCTCCTAATGTCGCTGTCCTATGTAGTAGCCCAACGCTAACATAATAAGCATCGTCATGTTGTAGCTAACTTTAGCTAGCTAGCTATGATAGATTACTGACTTATTATATTATTTAGATGTAACGTCGCCGTTTACACGCAGGCCGAGTTACTGTGGATCTGATCCACATGACAGTGTTCACACATGCACTGCTACCCTGGGCTGTTTGGACGTTAGCCAGAGCTGTGTGTGAGAGCCTGAGGCTAATTCTTGTGTGCTACACGTGTGAAAGGCCAAGTCCACTGTTCAGAGGTCATGGGGAGATTACATTAATCTGTGAATAAATTGTATATTGTATTTGTAAGCAGATGTTGTTAGGTGATACTTCTGTGACGTTCATTCATAAAGACTTTTAACTGGACGTTTTCATGTATCCTGTTTCTGTGTCTTATAGTTATGAGAGAACCATGTCCTTATGTTTCAAATATTTCTGCAATGTAACTTGATGCTGATAGAAAAGGGACTGCTTTAACTACTGACAAGACTTTCTTTATCTGTCGGTGCATGAACGTTTTTATAACAGAAAGGTCAAGCAACCATAAAGCATGTTGAAGCTTTAATAGCACAAAGAAATGATTGTGTATTTTAAATTGTATTTATAGTGTCGTAATTTTGGATTTTCTTAATTGTGGCCGTCACCAAACTGAAAGCCTACTGTATGTCAAGAAATAAATGACGAGCTTGTGACAGTGGCCAGTCCTTGAGACAGGACACGTGCCACCTCGGCCTCTGGGAAGACACTTCTCATTAACTCGCCTCAGCATTTTCACAAGACAAAGGCCACAGGACTCCTCATATCTACAGACACAATGCAGAGGTGGCAGTTTGCTTTGCCTCTTTTCTCCTTCAAAGTAGATTACATGAAAGAAAAATCACCCGGTGGACAAAGCTCATCTGCAGGTTATGGGGGAAATGTTGAGCTGTGCATATAGTGTTTCCTTAGCAGACAAAGCTTCTGGAAAACACTTCTGTTTTTGTTCTATTCTACAGATGTCATTAAGACCACGTTAAAAGACTGAAGCAAACAAAGGGTCATTGATTCATTTGTAGTAAACGGCTAGCTCATTTAACTGCTGAAAGTCAAGGCTCTGCAGTCTCTGGCAGATCATCAGCTGGAATCATTAGCATTTAAACTAGTATAATGGTAACTTTGAAGCTGATTATTTGATGTATTTACATGAGGAATCATTGGGTTGGGACCAAAATATTGAGTATTTCTCAAAGGTTACAGTTCACTGCTACACAGGAGTGCATATTATTACCAGCATCTTTCCATTAATGTTGCGTCATGACTTGTTTTGTTGTACATAATGCTTCAGGCTTTCTGGTTTACCGCTGTGCCTCCTCCTGCTGCGAGCTTCTCAATTATTGGCATGGACCTTACTAAACAAACCAAACTCAAGTCGCAGTGAGTATACTTTCATATGCTCTCAGTGCAGCTATTTGACAGCAGTTTGACAGCCTTTAAGTGGGTGCCAAATTCAATTATGTTTGGAGCTGCCTCAAGCAATGAAATCCTCAACTGATCACAAATCAAATCTAATTTCTCTTCCAGAAGGCAGTGACCCAAGTTGGAAGTCTGACTGCATGCTGAAAGATAAACCCATGTCTTACTTTATTTGCTCCAATAAACATTCAGGATAGACTCTTTAAATCCCTTATCAAAGCAGGCAGGTCTACCACTGTGGCTCTCTGTGCTATCAAAGTTGTCAAGTGTCCTGCTGGTGTTCATTTAGGCCACAATGTGACCATTTCTCTCCTGGTCTCTGTCTGTCCCTGCAGGCTTCGGAGCCCATCATGCAATTACCCACCTCAATCCTGCAGTGGTCCCGGAACAATCAATAACTACAGTTCAGTGGCTGGGGCGTCCAGCAGTTTTACAGTTCTGACGGTAAGTACTGCAGCAGGTTGCTGAGGTGGGTTTGAATCAGGTGGAGGTAAATTCTGTGTCATCCAGGATCTGACCGTTTGAGATAGAGAAAGAAACATTTGTTTGAGATTAGTTTTAGTGTTGTGAATTTTAGAGTTTCTTACTGTCAGCGCCTCTTTCTTCAGAGGTGTTCTTTTTCACCTTGGAGCATGTGGTTGGTTTATGTGCAAAGTCACGGATGCACCAAAGACAGCCCAGCAAAGAAACTATCAACTCCAGCTGGAGTTTTGCTCACTACTGTTTCTTTTGTACATCAGTTTGCAGCAACATGAAGTTTGCTGTGTGTCATGCAGCGTCTGTCAACAAGAGGATTTTAAATTGATACAAGTAATGCATGCGTGTGCAAAGGTAGCATCTGTCCTGTGTCTCATCGGTCGAAGGAGAATTTAGTTCATCGCCAGCGCAGAACTTTGCAAAACACGAATGTTCTTATGTACAGGCCTTAACACAGGTCTCAAGTTAGAAATTTTAAGTATTGTCACAGATTGTAGGACAATGAGGCTAGCTTTTTAGTATCGTAGCACATTTTCTACCCGGGATAAAAAATTATCCCGGGTCAACATGGCCGTGATGGTCCTGATGATGGTGGGAATTTGTGTATCAAATAAAGACAAAGTTGAACTTGACAGACGTGACAAAAGTGTGAGGTTGTACAACCCACAGATTGCAGCATCTTTATAGAAATTAACTGATTTAGCCAAAACACATACCTGTTTTGAATGCTGGTGTGAGCAGGCCATAGAATTGGACCACCAATGGTGTTTTGTTTTGGTGGTCTATCGTAGTAGTCCAATTTCAATCTGTACACATGAATTGGTTCTACTTCCAAAACACTAAAACCCTAAAAAACTGACCTTTGGAGAGTTATACTGTTGTGTGGCAGGCAATTATTCAACTCAGTGGTGAGAAGTTAAAGTGCATGGCCAAAATACAGCAAATAAAGATACAGGAATACAGAAACTATGACACAACACAGAAATATAAACGGGCTATGACCATTATTATGTATTAAAACAAGATCCACAGGCAGTGTTTCAACCCTGATTTTAGAGCTGGGTGGCAACCACTGCAAATCAAACGCAAGGCTGTGGTCATTATTTCCATGGGGTCACTCACAGGCGGGCCCTCTACTGGACAAACACACCCTGAATGTTAACACGCAGTCTGGGATACAGATGAGACACACTGAACTGTTCCGGTCATGTGAAACAAATCACATTCCCTGTGTGGGTTTTCAGAAGTCACCGCACAGATGTGCCTCGTGATTATTGTCCAGTTCATAACACAAGTATTCATCACTGGAATGCTTACAGATGAATAGAGCTTAATTCAAAGTGATGTGGAGAATTAAATGGTAAGATGATCATAATAGATTTATACTGTCTAGCGTGTGTAATGAGCAATTTACTGTGCCGCTGCTGTGGAAAACTTCAGGGATAAATTATCTCAGCCATATTTTCAGGAAGCTGTGAATATTTTTAAATAATGAAAATGATATAAATGATTTGAGAGGTTTGTCTGGGCCTTTTAGGATAGGCCCGATTTTTCTGCTGGATAAAAAGCAGTTTTTCATTGCACCACCTTTTGGATCAAATTAAATCATTTAAATGTGACCATATCATATACAATGCTGCATAGCATGTGAATACATTCAAGTTTGATTTTCACTATCGCATTAAATCTAGCAAATGCAAAGTTTCAGTGAGATTTATTCAAAGAGAGTCCAAACAGCAAAACACATCATGTTATGATATGAGTGCTTACTGATTTGACTCAGCTCTAACGTGAGATTATTAAACTTGAAAACGACTGTAATACTGTGATCCTACCCTCTCACTGAAGTTACATAGTGCTAGAGACAGAGTTCACCCCATTATAAAACACTGTAGCATCTGAATGATATTTAAGCTTTTATTTTAAGGTAAAAAAAAGCGACATAATGTTATTAACTTTAACATTGATATATAGCTGATTAAATGGAAGAATGTAATGACATATGGCAAGTGGCTGTAGAATAATTTGATTTCCACAGTGCTGAATATGCTGCACCTGCAAATGAGACAGCTGTCCTCTCGGCTCCAGATGCAGTTTTCTGATGATATTGAATTCTGCCAAATGAAACTTCATCAGCAACATTAAGACAGTAATTTGTTTTCTCACACACCTTCACCTTCGTCTCATATCGTCTTCCTCCTACACCGCGCCATCTATTCTTATCTCCTCCAGCAGATGCGCGTTCTTCAGGCAGAAATTTCTGGTCATTAATATTTTTCTCAAGATCTCTTCTAGACCCAGGGGAGAGATAAAGCAGTTTTATCCCGTAAACGCCTCTCACACATTTTCATCATGAGAATTACATGCGGTTTAATTAGCATGATAGCTAGCAGAGCTCGCAGCAGCAGCACCACAGGCAGAACATGACAAACCTCATCTCTTTATCCTTCAGGTTTGAAACTCATCCGTATCCTTCTCCAAACATCCGTCCCAAATCCAAATAACCAGGTTCATGCAACACATTTTCATTTTTTTTTTAATGTTGTGCAGCCGTGTGTGGTGAAGCTCCCCTGATAATCCAGGTGAGGTAAGATTTAAAAGGCCTCCTGCTGTGCCCTAGTTAGAGCGCTGCTCATGTAAATACAGAAGATACCTCTTCCTTAAAAAGGTACATGCAGTTCTAAAGGGGTTGAGGTGAGACATATTTCAAGCCCTGATAATTTAGAGTAAATAGTTAAAGTTCAAGGTGGATAAAAGACATTAGGCTGATGTATGTGTATGATGAATTTATGTGTAAGATGAAATGTGTGTTATATAACTGACTTTTTTGGCCACCTGGGGGCAGTAGAAACAGACAACACTGACGAAGTTTAATTAACACATCCAGTAGTCATGGAGCAACATCGGAGTTGTGTTTCTAGCAAATTGATAAACATTCACTCAGCTCAATTTTTGCCCCCCCACCAGCTCCTAAGGGGAATAATTGACTCTTTAGCTTCTAAGTGGTCAACTATGTCCAACAGCTAAGTGCTTTTAAAGCTTTGTTTTCAGAACTTGGTAAGTATGGGCATTTTTCTGCACGACATGCTCTTTACAAGATGAAGTAGTTTCCTTTAATATGTAGTTTGCTGCAGCCGCCCGCCAGTAGGAAAGTATTGCTGCCGCTGCTTCGAAATCTTATGAAATGTAATGAAGCAGTAACACAACTCAGCTATCTGCACCCATGAACTAAATGAAACGATCATCCGCATTCTTTCCTCTTTGAACATTATTAGGATGTCAATCACTCACAAAGTAATGTAAACAATAGCACACGAGTAAAGCATTTTCTCCTCAGGCAGTGACAAACAGATGAGGATAGGGTTACATTACTGGAGCAAGAAGAGGAATGATAATTAGCTAATGTTCATTTGTTTGTTTGTTATCCACCACACAGGTTTGTTTGTACCAAAAAACACCACGTCATAAAAATCTCTGGGGTCTCTTCCTTGATTTGTCATTTACAACTGTGCTGTTTTTCTCCTCTTTGTTGTCTGTGTCAGAGTTTTACAAAGATTCAAAATCAGAAATGTATTCTTGAACTAGAGCTGTGCGATATTATGATATATATCGTAGTGCGATATAAAAGCGTCTACCGTAGAATATAACCCTCTGTTGTTTATATCGTAATTTTAGCGTATAGGCTACTTGTTTAGCACTGTTGCTACACTAACGCTAACGTACACTACGGTTGTGATTTAATACGCCGTGTAAAGCACAACTCAATGTCGGAATGACCGTTGGATATCCACATTTTGAGTTCAAGACAAGTTCATTGTATGAAGGCAAATGTAACTAGCATGTACATTTTTTTAGATGTATTTTTCTTATAAAAGACTGAAGTCATATCCGACATGCGTTTTGACCAGTAGAAACTATGCTCTGTCTGCAGGTTTTTTTTCATCTAACAGTCAAAAAGTTACATTTGGACTATGCCATGACGTGTGCACCAACCAGGCCAGGTGTAATAAAACCCTTTGCCCAACTGCTGAAAAAAATCCTAGAGGAAAAACTGGTTGAAATACTTTTGCAACTTGTTTTCACAGTTCAACTTTGGTAAAGTTTAAAACACAAATTGTCAGCAGTGTCCAATTCCAGACCATTTTGACACTGCCAGGGTCCAGAATGGAAACTGTTATATTAGTTGTGTTCTGCCATCCAATTTGAGTATATAACACTGCTTAAATATGAACCGCTCCAAAGGAGCGATGAGGCATCATCTGCAGTCAGTCGTGAGACAGGAGGCAAACATACAAAATCCTTCCCTAAAACTGACTCTGTTTGACTTTTACTTCCTGGCAAGTTTACCGTACAGCGATGAGGGAGTCAGTACATCACCAAGCTTCAAGCACCACCGATTCCACCAATTAATTTTGCTGTGCAACACTCTGGTATAACCAAGGCACATGGATGCACAAATATATAAACTGCAGACAATTGGGTAAGCCAGAAGTGGCTGTTTTTTAGGTCAATGTTTGTTAGGATTCCCCGCAGAGACAACTACAGCAATTTTGCAGCCACCTGTGCAATGCTTGAGTATTACCATTTTATCCTGAATTTATGTTCCTCTTTCTTCTACAACGTGATTGTGCTCACACACACACACACACAGAACAACAGAGCCGACATTGAGTTCAGGAAGCAATTGTCTTTCAGCCTGTGAAAATGAATGAGCTCGATCGGTGGTGTAAACTTTCACAGTCTGAAGAGAAAAGCACTTTAGTAACGGAGTGTGTGCATCCGTCTTCCATCAGCTCGCTGCCATTTTTACACCGAGCTGCATCTTGTTCACTAAGGTTTGGTACTCGACTCGAGTGCATTGCACTGCATTAGCAAGTCATCTCTCCTGAAAAGTCAGCCAGGGAGAATCATAGCTAAGTGTTTGCTGTTCCCGGCTGATTAAACAGCTTATGAATTGCATTTGTTTTTCTTACCCTGCTCTTTTTGTGTGTATGTATGCATAAGCAACATACTTGACAGAAAACAAAAACCTCACCTGGCACCTAAATAAAGCTGCTTGTATAGTGCACTCCATTAGAACAGCTTGTGGGCGGCTGTGACAATAAGACATTCACAGCCACTTCACGCCCTGATTGGCCAGAGAAGGTGAGAATGTAATGTTGGAACTTCTCGCTCTTTTTTTTCTTTCTTTCCACACCGATTCTGTCACTGTTGGTGTGTACAACTGAGCGCAACTCTGAGATTGTCCTTAAAGAAAGACTGTCTGAAATTCTGAACTGTGATCACTCGTGTTGAGTCCGATACAAAAATCGGTATCAGGTTCTGATCCTGATGTACAAGAACTTGTTATCGAGCATACCTTGGCCCTAAGATCGACTCACTTTGACTTTTATTACTCAGTTTTGTTCACGGAAGCTGTTGTTAGACATTTTATTAAAATGATCTTAGGCCATAGTCCATTTAGTAGCTGTCTATTGTCAACGAATAGTTTTGCCAGTAGCCATCTGGTGCACTAAGTATGGAGCCAGGGTGAGGTAAGATTTGGCATCGACACACAAGCTTTTTAAAGTTTGGATGCAGAAAAAAATATTTTGAGTTCTACTTTGCTCAAGTTAAGTGGTGAATGCATCATAATTCTGTGGTGACCTCTGGTGAATTCCTGCCTCATAACAGTAAAAACATAAAAGGTAAAAACAATAACTTTGAAAAACAAACTGGGAAAGTAGAATACGGTTTTGTATTTTTGTCCATTTCTGTGCTGTTTGGATCCACAGATTTGGCGTTTTTCCAGACTGCAACTCAATTAAACTGTGTACTTGCTTGTGTTGATGCACCAGCGTTTGTATAGACTATGTTTAAACTCAGCCAGTGAGTTTATTTCTACCTACAGCCAATCAAAATGTGCAAACGATTAAACGTTTGCAGAGGTTCAACTGAAAAATCAGAATAGTTTGGTTTGTGATCTGCAAGTGTGGAATAAGTTCCAGCCTGTTTACTTTTTCTCCAATTAATTCCTCTTCTCTCTGTGCGTATTTGTACCTCCGCCAGTTTGACAGCTGCTGCATCTCCATCCAGTTTTATTATTTATTTGTTTCACCATTAGCCGCTGCCCAGGTAGCAGCTGTTCCGTCTGAAGCCCACAAAGCATTAACATTACTGCAATTTGCAGATACACAGAATTTGAATAAGACTCAAACACAACAAATTCAGCTTTAAGATAACCTTCAAAGTAATGATATGTTTTCTTCGTTTAAATGCTTTCCATATGTTTATTACATTCACACATGGAAGCAGTATACTTATTATTATGATTATTGTTTTTAACTCTAAATGCATATTTTCCACACAGTCACCCAACAATGATTAAAACATAGAACGTAAACATAAACTGGGAGGTGAGAAATGCAGATATTATATTAATTGGTGTGAATTGTACAGCATTTTAAACTAAACCTGCATGTTACTGTTGCTTATTTTCTCATCCTCCATCGTCTGACTGACAAGCTGTTCAGTCTCCCCCGAGGAGACCTGTTATGGTCCGTGTCACCATCAGGGCAGATGAATTATTTGTCTCCTCGTTCCATTAGCGGGGTGGGGATAATGAGACATGGCAAGCGAGAGTTCAACACGGTGGCATAGACATCGCCTTGAATCATGAGGACTGTTAATCATCACAGAGCACATTTCCGACGCTGCTGTCATTCCTCCGACTCCCCTGATTTGTATGGAGGGAAAGGCTATAAATGACTTAAATGCCTCTTAAGGCCCATTATCAGTAACTGGAGCAAACAGCGTCAAAGGTGGATTTTTTTTCTTTTCTCAGATTCATACCAGTGCATGTCTGACTATAAAGGAAGGCGTCTGTCTGTCTGTCTCATTTGCATATCTTGAGAACTGTTCATCCGAACTACTTCACACTTGGCAGGTTTGGTGCTGAGGAATAGGGATACACATTTTAAATTCAATACGTTTTCTCATACAAGTGTTAGTGTTTCATTGTTTTTGTTTTATTTTAGATTTGATGAGCAAGTAATTGTAACTTAGAACATTACTTTTTGCTGTTTTTTTTATCCCGTTCTCTGATAAAATCAAGAATTTCTTTGTTTACATTTTGATTAGCTTAAGTTCTTGTGGTGATTAATCATTGTAGTCCCTTCTGCAGTGAAAGAAGGAAGTGCAGTGTTGAATTTGGTGCAGTGTGGACACTTGACACGTCCCATATTAATACATTTTGAATGAACAGGGAACATCAGTCTGGGCAGCAGCAGGGCTGGGCTTTGGTGCTCTGGCTTCATGGCTCTGCAGACTGAAGCTGGGCTCACATGTGATCCTTCTTATGTGATCGCATGGGGAAGCAGACATAAACATAATGGAGCTTAGCGTGGTGCAACAACCAGCTGTAGTAACGTGTGGCAGTGAGAAAATATAAAAAGCAGAAGATTAGAAGTCCAGGTGACTTGGGGGATGCGGTCACCACAGTTTCTTTAATTCTTCAGCGAGAACTTGAGGTGAGATTTTAAGTGGACCTGTGAAACCCCTTGCGTTACCAGATAATCTACCGAACAGCATGTTTTTTGAACAGGCACTGCAGTTGTCATTTTGAGTCGATTACTTGCAGAGACAACCAATGAGCATTCTTCCTTAAATAGGCTGATAAATGACATATTTACGCAAATGTGATGGTCTGAACACCTGGTAGAAACACATGACATGCAGTGTATTTCTTTTTATTGGCTTTGAACAAAGTCAAAAGTCTCACACCAGCTGTCAGAGAATTATTCTGCCATACGTCGATTCAGAAGCATTTATTGACATGACCTGAGGCGTCGTCACGTCACTTTCCCGTCTTCAATGACTTGCCAAACTTTAGATTTTTGCAACATTTTCAGCTCCTGCTTAAGTAACAATACTGTGGCTCAATTTGCTTCTTTCACCTTGTATATACTTTCTGCCAGTTTGACTTAAATGTTTTACATCAAGCCACCGGCAAACTTTCACATACACGCTCTTGTCCAATAAATCTTTTAGCACTGTCCTTCTGTGGTGTACTCAGCTAGGTGTGGGCACTGGGAATTGAATCAGCTTACTTCACATGCCATTAAGTGGAGAAGGTGAGAAACAAATCCACCTGCCTAGTTGTTGCTAACACAATATGCACTCCATCAAACGGGTCCAGTCGGGGCACAATTTAGAAGGTAGAGGACACATCTTGTGCAAATCAAGATTGATATTGCAGGGGTGTTTCCACTGTTAGCTGTTGATTGCCAATGTATCTCGTGAGAATCGAATGTAGTGGCTGCAAAGTGTTCAATTTCATGCACTAAACCTGCTTTGCATAAAGTCTGCATCCTGTTTTCTCTCGTACAGCTATTGTCCCCCAACAAAATTAAGGATTCTAGACATCTGCACTATGTAAGATTGTGATTTAGTTTCCTCTTCTTACCTTTCTGGCAATTATTTATTTACGTCCAGAGAATTTCAGGTTGCCACACAATAAATCACTGAGGTCTTTATCCCTTATGTTAAGGAAATCATAGTGTTGCCTTTCTCTGGTTATTAATTACTATTGAGGGCTGCAGCTAAAAATATTCCTTGTTGATTACTGTTGATTATTTTCTTGATTAATCAGTTAGTAGTTTGGTCTATAAAATGTCAGCTAATGGTGAATAATGTGTGGTTCCCAAAGCTGAGATGATTTTCTTAAATGTCATGCTTTGTCCAAAACCCAAAGATATTCAGTTTGCTGTCATAGAAGAGTCCCGAAACCAGAAAGTATTCACATTTAAGATAATGGAATCAGGATGTATTTACTCCTTTTGTCTTGGCGATTCATTTCATTTGACAACTCATTGATTAATTGTTGCAGGTCTGAGGGTATTTAAAAAAGGATTCTCAACAATAATACAGCATTTACTGTATACAGTACTCAAAAATAGTTATGAGTATGAATGTTCATATATGTTGATACAAATTAAAGTCAAATGAAATGTGTCGCATTATTTTTGGGGACACAAAATAAAAACTCATGTCGCAGAATAAACAATCAAGTGAAATACTTAAATATAGTATTTCCTAACTAATTTTGAGGAGTGTATATTGCTGTGCTGGCATGTAAGAAAAGGCCTTGCCTGCCAAATACTCAAACTCCGCTATCATTTCCATCTCCTTTAAATAAGAGAGCAGTCCCATGCATTGTGAGTCAGCCAGGTTGGTTAATTTGCACTGCAATCATCATTTAGGATTCTGGACAAGGTTCCCAAAGTCAGAATCGGTCATGCAGTCGGTCTCGTATTATGCATTCAACAGTAGGTCCTCGTCAGACTGATTCTGACACTAGATGACGGCTACTTGTTAATCTACGTCACGTATTCAGTGTTTTTATTCATTCAGGATTCTACTCAGAGCAGAGATCACAATCAAGTTTGATGCTCCTGAATTATTTGCCTAAAGTGAATTTATGGACCTGAAAAGTTTTTTTTGGGACAACTTTTACTAGTGTCACTCAACAAGCCCAGCAAATACGGCAATGTACTGCCTTCCTTTTGCTTTCATTAGACTGAAACATCTTTTAATCAGAGTCAGGTGATTCCCCTGCTTCCAGTCTTTGTGCTAAGCTATGTTAGCTGCTAGCTGCTGGCTATAGGTCCCAAATTAACATGCAGACACAAGAATGGCAGCCTATCAACTGACCTTTATGCAAGAAAGTGAATACGTGCATTTAAAAAAAGAAAAAAGCCATTTCCTTGAAACAAAACTTGGTCGCCATGCTCAGAAGTTAAAGACAGCCAGAACTTTAAAAACACTGGCTTTAGAGCTCCAGTCCTCCCATCCTTCAGTGCCGTACTTCTCACATAAAGGGCACTTCACTTGCTTTCTTGCACTGAAAGTTGTCACTTGATGTAAATTGTGAAATGTGGAACTTTCCAACATGAAGACGTTTCCTAGGAGTGGTGGGCTACTATATAAATTTAAAAAAAGACACAACATGTAGGAGATGGCGTCTGTAATTACCAGAGTTTCAAAGTTTACTTTTTCCAAATCCATTGTGCTGACAGTGTCTCTTTCTGGGCCTGAATCCTCTGTATCAGTTAAATGGACCACATGAAGCTGCACATTGACAACTCTGCCGTCTCGCTTAGTTTCAGTACAGTGTGCCCCATTAATATTCTGTAAACAGTGTCCCTGCCTCATAAATAACCTCGATGTGAACAGTGCACTTAAACTTAAATTCCAGTTAATGTTTATTCTGAGCAGAACTACCAGCCCCATTCCATCTAATCCACTCTTCCCAGACTGACTGACTCAGCTTCACACTGTGGTTGAGGAGGACTGACTTGTCTGTCAAGAACATGTCCTTGGCAATTATATTATTCCTCTCCAGCATACGGTATAAAGACATAATGAGAGTAAGATGTCTAAAAATAGCCAATTTCCTACAATAGGTTCCTTTCTGGTTATTGCAAATGAGCAATTTTGTCTGAAAACATTTCCCCTCCTCCTCATTTTCTCCAATTAGTTGGCTAAGAGGTTGAGTGTTTCACTGAGAGGAATTGAGTTCTTCAACACAGTCTATAGTCGAGACAAAATATTCATCTTTGCACAGTATTCAAATTCAGCTTGTATTTCTCCAGTTTCACCGAGTGCAAAGCAGTCTTACTGAGCAACATGCATTATCGCATTTAATAATGTTCCAGCATTTGACCAAACAGTACAGGCTTCTTACCCCTCACAGCCCTTGTCACTATTTAAAAGATACAGAAAATGACTTTGTCTTGTTTTGCAGATGCATCTTCTATGAATGATTGTTATCAGTGCCTCTGAAAAATAAATTGTTTTTCCTGTGACTGCGTTGCAATAAAACCTACTTTGCTTTTAGGAGGAGCAGCAGGAAAAATATACTGTGTTTGTAATAATAGTAACTTAATGCAGCTCTGATATGACTGTAGGGGACTGATTAAATGAAAAAACAATTAGTTTAGGTTATATTAGGTATATAAAGTTGCAATGGTGGGAGATTTTCCCAATGTGATAAGCTAACAACCTCGAAAAATCTCATATCATGGCAAAATGAATGTTTTACACATCGAGGCTACAAAGTCGATATAAAAAACAAGCCAGGTGACACAAATGATCCAGTCGGGGCACTCAAGTGTTGATTTGTCTTCACTCCCATCTATCAGCCTGACTGCAGCAGCGATGATCTCCACTGTCAGGTGTTCTGCAATGTTGACTGTCGACTGGAGCTGGAGATGAATTGTACCGGCTCAATTAATTTACCATACAGACACAGTTTGTGCCATATCTTGCTACCACATGGTCACTGCACATGAAGGTAATCTGGCTGTTTTTAGGCAAATAAACACCAAAAAACTCATGCAAGGTTGAAGAGCAACATTATTATAATTTCACAAAATATTTTGTTCTAATTTTTTTGATAAAACTGATATTGTAGAATTCAATACTGTAGATAATCTAATGTACGCGGTATGATAATCATTACATTTCATACTACGGTACCTGAAACAGGATTTAAACACATTAGTTGGCAATGATTGCTGAAAAAAATGGCAAATATAAATAACTTCAAGCACATTTTGAAAGATTTGTTTCTCGATAATTTTACAGTTTCAGATTCACACATCTCATCTTATCTCTCAAGTCTAACCTTTAAAAAAAGCACTCAGAGGATGAATGACACTCGGCGTGAGCTCCCCTTTTCACCGGTTCGCTGTGTGACGAAGGTGAACTTTTGTGTCGCGCTCATAAATACCTGCAGCAGCCTAATAGCGATGCATCTATTCAGCCCCCTAAAATGGATGAATCTGCCCCTTTGGGAAGACATTCAATAGCCGCAATAGCACAATGAATGGCTAAAATAATGAGGAAGCAATTTCACATACACCTACCGGAAAATGGCATTTGGATCTTTGGCAAATGACATTTACAAAAAAAAGTCAGCAGCACAATTACAAAGCACATTTTAGATACTCTGATCATTCAGCTTGAGATAATTAAATGCCTCGTTTTGTTATTGTAGCAAGAAGTAGACAATGACAGACTGACAGTTGGAGAGTCTGGGAGATGGAACGGAGAAGAAAAGGGTGGTGATGTGAATTTTGGTTGTATTGTTACTTTCCAGGTCGTTGTGAGCAGCGGCTGTAATAATAGCAGCACTCCAGGCTACAGAAATTAAAAGAAAAAATGTTCTTTAGTGCCAAGGACCATTATCTTAAAAAATAAAGAGCCCCTAGGTTTTCAAAATTAGCATTCTTTTCTTAGACACCTGAGGATGCTTTGAGTAATAAAATAATAATTGCTTTGGAAGCAGATCTATTTAAACTCTTTAGTATTTTTGGAAAACAAATCCTTTGATGAATTTCCTGCAATTGACTTTCTCACAATTTACTTCTTTGGTTGTTTTAGGGGCACGTCTGCATTCGTTAGACAATTCAAAGAGACAAGTGAGGCTTGAGGACACAAGAGGTGATTCTTGATGAGGATTCAAACCCAAAACATGCCGTCACAGACAGACTTTTACAGTTGAGATAGGGTTAGCCCAGTCGGAATGAAATAATATTAAGGTTTGAAGTTCTGCATAATGGTGTGAGCACCTTGAGTGATGCTAGCTATTAGCTGTCTGTTCATCTGACCTGACTCAGCTTCACAGCGGTGACAAACATTTATAGAAGATAGCCACTTTATAATAACATGTGTTCTTATTCACAGTCTTTTGATGTTTGTACCTCTAGAAATGACCAACATTGTGTTTTATTGTGTGTTAAATGTGAGAGTGTACCAGACTGAAAACAGTGTCATGCTTGGAACTAACTACAGACATTAGCAAAACCAAGAAACAGAATTTCCTGCCAAGTATGACTAATTTGAAATTGCACCACATTTTCCTTTTCACTCTTCATTCACAAACACAGTTCAGGAGTTTTGGTCTTTAAATCTAAAACAGGTTCCTCTTACATAAGCAAGGGGAAGCACAGAGACCACATTTAATCACATTTATCACCATGGTGAGAAATGGGAAGCTGGAGAATATTTGGGGTCCATCGTGGCCGGTACAATGTGTCTTTTCTTGGATGAGGAAGAATGAAATGTGATCTTTCACTGCCACATGAGCGCCAAAGACGCCCACCATGTGGCTGCAACCTGTGAACCTCAGCCTCTGTTGAATGAGCAACTGATTTAAATAGAAGATATTGCAGGAAGGATGTGCACTACATAACTGGTGAAAAAAACATAAATACCTCAATTAAACTGGATTCGACTGTGCTGGTTTGCTTTCCAGTTTGTGGAGATTGAATAGAATAGACAGTTGCCATAAATCAGAAAGGATTTGACCAGTTTATTAGATTATGAAAGGCTTTATTCAGAAACCAGAACATCAGAAAGACATAATCTCAGACTGAAGAGAAATCAGCTGTCAAATGCAAACTGCTATGACCGAGGGGAGTCTTGTGCTAGGAGTGAAATCCATTAACAGGTCCCACATCAGCACTGTTTCATGGAGCCAGTAACCTTGAGCTGAAAAAGAAAATATATATGTATTCAAAATTAAATATGTATTTTTGAATAGGCAATGTTTGTAGATAGGAGTCTCATCTATTCAAAACTGTCAAAAGCAGCTTAACAAAGGGAATGTCAGGGGTGCATGAAACATTAAAAGACTTTTCTTGTGACCTTCCCATTTTGTTTTGTTGCCACTGAGCCGCTGTGAGATTTATGCCTTTATCTAAAACAACTCGACATGAATGATAAGCTAAACTGAGGCAAACACAACCTCTGCACCGCGGAGAGAAAATGCACGTCCAAACGCTTTAGCTGTAAAAGCTGCACTCTCACTCTGCCCTCTATCACGGCGAGGATTGTGCTCTCTCATCATCGCTGAGAGAAAACAGACACTGAAATACATCCACAGGGACAAAAAATAAAAATCCCCTTTTGACCTTTTGGAAACGGCATCTGAGAGTAAATACTTGAATAAACGCCTGCACGAGTGCTTTTTGTTGAATGCCACAATCTGAGATGTTGGGTAATTTTATTTTCTCAGATCTCAAGGGAGCTGGGAGCCAAATGGAGGTGTGCATAATGCACTTTGTCGCCCTTTCAAACCGCTGACCTTGACGGCGGTAATATAACCTCACACATCCCTTTTAAAATCCGGTGAATGCACGCTGCAATCTTGGCTTTTGTGCTCTTTAACCATTTAATCATAGACACCCTGACAACAGTGACCCTGCGAGGATGAGTGTGCTTCTATAGAAAATCAGATGAGGGCAAATCATTTCAAGAGGGTGTTATTTACGCTCATGTGACACAGATTCTAACCACAGAGCAGGAATATCATCTATCGGCATGTTGGGCTTTTTTTTTTTTTTTATCACTGAGCTCTAGCAAACCAGACTACCACAATTTTTCCAGTACACGAAGATAAAGCCTGTACATCGAAATGCTTCTCTTAACCTCAGATGTAGAGATAAGGGCAAAAAACACAGCAGATATCTACTTTGTTAAATGTCACGGGCTATAAACTCGTACTGGTGAATTAGTGGATCACATCACAGACCAATGGTGTAAAAAGCCTGCAATGCAAACCTGCATTCAGAACCTTACTTAATCTGACACTGGACAACTTTTATGCTTTGATTGCTATAGAGGAGTGTTTCCCAGACTTCTTCACAGAAAGCACCACTTCACAAAAAATAATCTGGTTGACCACCTTGTGTTAACTTCCCAACATGCCCTGTCTGTTGCCTGTAGATAAAAGTGTGCAAGTACAATCAGCAAAATTGACTATTGAGTATTAAAAAGTAAAAGTACTCATTGTGCAGTAAAATGGTCCCGGTCAGTGTTTTACGATTATCTCTCTGGATCAAGGGTATGAAATCATGTAAAAGTAACTACTAAGCAAAGCTGTCAGAGTTGTGGTGGAGTAGAAGTACAATATGCTCCTCCGTGATGTGGTGGAGCAGAAGTATAAAGCTGCATAAAATGGAACTACCCAAGTAAAGAACAAGTAACTTGTACTGGTACTTGCACTTGATTACATTCCAGCACTGTCTTTTTTTAACTTTAATCAACTATGTTTTGTTTTTTTATTTGTCTTTTAGTCTAACGCTCATATGAAGTACGGGTCCCTTTAATTAGGCTATAATTACATGTTTAATTTTATTAAAAAGTGTGTGTAAAGTTAACAAATCGTGCGTCAGACAGTTGACAAACTGGCATTTATTCTCTACACTTAGTTTATATTTGTGTAGCTTTTTTGCATCAGTCTCAAAGTGTTGTCAGCTGTCAGTGTCAGGGTGAACCATGACAGTGTTTAGAATAAATTAATATTATTATATTGTAAACATGACTGTCAACCTTGCAGAATTAATAACAGTTGTGTCAACCTCAGCTGTTTTTAGTGTTAATTAGCAAGTGTTAGCATGCTGCTAGACCTGTCAGTCACATTGATTAGCCTGTTAGCATCATCATTGTGAGCTGTATCAACATCAGGGTCAAACTTACTTACAGTTAACCTCATACAGTAGATTTGTGCTAAATTCCCATCCACAGCAAAAATAGAGCCACTTTATCTCAGTGGAAAAAAATAGTGGCATTTATGCAAAAGGAAAATGGTTTTAAATATTTGATCTTTTACTCCATTTGATTTGCTATTTTTTATCCTGTATTTGAAGATGACAGCTTTCAGCCAATGGTTGAAAAGAAGAACATGAACTTTAGAGTTTTTGCTGAAGCGCACATCAGACGGAGCCAAATTAATTTGATTATGGATTTTCAGCTGATCATAATTTATATTATTTGGCTTTAAAGGAACATAATTGACGAGGGAGTCATTGCAGGATTCCTTGTTGTGTTTTTAGTGGTGAGGTTGCTGTTTATGTTTGTGGTTTGGATCACAGATTGTGCCTTTTGAAATGAGACTGTTATGTTGACTGAACTTTTGGCAACATCTTCATTTGCTGCTTTGGTGTCTTTGAGGTCAGTTTGCTCAGGTTGTTTTTCCCTCGTGAGTCCTGCCAAGGACGCATCACACCCTCGTTTCCTGTTTGTCAAAGGATTTTCCTTAGAGAAACCAAGCGGTCACTGGGCGTCTCCGTGGAACTGTACAGTAAAAGCTTCCATAAACATCGCTGCGGGTCGAATCATCTTGTGTTTTTTTAAGTGGGCAAATGTTTCAGATAAGTGCTTTTCTTCAATACGTTTCTTCACTGAAAACTTTTGAGAACCATGTCATGACATTTTCCACTAACAGCCCAGAAGAAACCCTCCTCTGCCTCCCGCTGCGATGAGGCCCATTTTCGTCTACGTCTTTTATCTTTTGTCGTAGCTGCGCGTCGCTCTTCTCCTTTTGTACTGGAGATGAAATACAGCTGTAGTCAGGTGATTTCTGTTTTATTAATAAAAAGCCAGCAGGCTTTTCTTGTATCTTCAGAAATACGATGTACAGCAGAACATCTGAACTGAAATCTACACTCGCAGACGAGTCTGAGAGGCTTTATGTTTCCATACTGTGCTCACTATACCAGGACGCTGTCTTAATGCTGTAATACTTTCAGTGGTGAAACAGCTGCCGCACATTAATCCAAAGATAATGGAGTCTTTCTTTTGTATGTACACTTCACTCCAGTAAAAGAACATTGCATGTGCTCCCCGCTCTTGTTTTGAAATGGAGGAAATGAATAGTTGTGGGTGTTTTAATGCGTTCATGTTCCCTGTAAATTGACTTTTAATATATAAAAGATTAAAATCCAGAGGAGCCATCAATAATTGAAAGAAGCATTAGGCAAACAACACGCACTGTGAGATCAAGAGAGAGACGACACAAGAGACACAATTAATGATAGGAGGAAGCAGCTGCTTTGAAGGAGAGAGGGAAAAACTAAAAGCCGACAAACTGCAGAAATGTTTGAGCGAGAAAGAAAAATGATGGGGTGTATCCCCCTCTTACTGCTGCTGTTATTTTAATTGAATTCTGCTTTTGTTAATTCATAACATGCAATATTTATACAGAGCATCTTTCATGTACTGTAGATGTGAAGGAGCTGCTTTCTGGCCTTTAATAAGACCTTGTAGCTCCGTTTTAACAGGTTGTGTTAAATCATTAATTTCACACCAGCGTCTCGCACGTGTTCATCTGTTAGGTGGACACATTTACTTTTTTTTGGTCTTTTTTTTGTTATTACCGCTCGTTTAGTAATGGTAGAAACAGGTGAGAGTTGTTGTGTCTGGTAATTTGTGAACAATTGAGCGAGTATTTCGAAACACAAAGCTTTCTCTATGATTTTAGGTCTTTCGTACACACAAAACCACGTTTCAGGTCGCTGAAAAACTGACCTTTGAGAAAACCTCTTACAGGATAAAGAATATCAGAAAGGTTTTTTTTAAGTGTTTTATGTCTGAACAGGCACAAACTGTTTTAATCAGTGTTATCCAGGAGGGTTCTGCGAGGAGCAGTCACAGGTCCCTGCCTCCAAAAATTGCTGTGGTACCAGCCCCGGCTCGTGTCACAGAAAGAAACCGGGGTGGTTTAGGTGATTTTTGCCTTTCTTGAAAAACGGTTATACATTTCTGACGAGTTCTGCCACAGAAGAACAAGCTCTGTCTGCTGTCTGCATTTCCCCACATTCCTTCTGAATCCCATTCCCAGGTTAAATCTCATGTTCCCTCGTCAATGGCCAAGGCGACTGGTTTTGTTTCTTCTTCTTTCTTGTGACTCTTTCTTTTTCTGCTCTATAGGTAAGTTAGTTAAATGTGTTTGTAATGCTTTAAAAACAATTGTAAAAAAAACTCAGCAGTTTATAAAACTGTTAATAAACTGTTCTTATAAATGTTTATAACTGTTATAAGCTTCCAATAAACAAGTATATTATGACATTATTAACACTTATGTAGTCTTACTAATGTTAATAATCATCAAATAAGGACATCTAAGGGCTTTTTTTTTGTGTTTTACCTATTAGCAAAGCAAATAAGCATTTCTGTTTTTTGTTTCAGACTAAGAAAACAATTTGATCTCAAGCTGATGAAACTGATTCAAAGCTCCACTGAACAAACTCAAAACCTTTTTAAATGAAGTTTTACCAGCCTGCATTTTCAGTGTTGAAGCTACTTTTACAGCATATTTACTCAACAACACCCATTACCCGTCTTCCCACTTTCTGAAGTGGATTGACTGGAGCTGACAGGCAGTAAAAAATTATTGATGTGCAGAGCCACCGTCAGTCTTCGTCAGCTGCGTCAGAACACTGAAGTCAGTGATGTAGGAGGACATTACAGTTTGCCGATGGACCGTTGATGGGCTTGTTGATGTGGTAATGCGGCTGGCCTCTGGGATGACGTGCTCATGTTTTTGTTTTATTTTCTGCGCACACTTCTAAACTAATTTAAAAAGACAGATGGCTATGTTTATTAAGTAGCATCTAGAGAGACAATTAGAGAGAGAAGTGATGCTACATGCTGTAGTGAGTCCTGCACCTATCGGGAATCAATGACCCCCCCCACACAATGATTTCAACTTGAAACAAACTGTATTGATTCTTGACATCCAGCAGGCTTCATTGTTTTGTTATCTTGAAAGTATTTTCTCTTTCAGACTCATTGAGATGCTTACGGAGAACCATAAATCTGAGCTTGACACTTGTTGTCGATGTGGCCGTGAAACATCTGTCAAAAGGGAACGCTGGACTTTTTTCAGTGCGGCTGGATTTTATTTTTCGACGGGGATCAAGTAAACACAATGAAAGCCGGGAAAAGTAACTCAGCACTTTCTGTCACCTCAAGGCCGCCACGCCTCGTACTGCCTGAGCAGCTTCAGCAGAAAGAACTGCTGCGACGATGAGTGATATGTTGAAATACAATACATCAGCTCAAAGGAGGCTTTTTATGCTGCCGTGCCATTCAGTTACAATTACCGCTGCATGTTCCAGCTTTGATTTAGTACATCCGGAAAAAGGAGCAGAGCAGCAACACTGCCACTTATGTCAAACAAAGCTTTTTGAAATATTTTTGTTTACTCCGACAGAATGATTATGAGAATTTCTATGTTCTGACCCGAGCCTCCCGTCTTCATCGCTCCTTCCATCACAGCACATTGATCGTTACCGTCAGACAGGCATGAAGACAGCAGCATTAATCCAAGCTGAAGTCTAACAGGCAGGGTGCAAAATTGACTTTGTTGCCAACCAGCCAAATTGTGATGAATCTTCAACTTTCATCAGCTACTAAATAGATAACATTGTTTCTCTGGCTGGTAAGTGAAGCAAATCTGCCAGCCACTTGCATATTTTACCAGCATTTGGCCGGTGGCAGGTGCTAATTTTGTGCCTTGCACTCAGACCTAGTTAGAACATCTCACTTTGTGTCCTGCATTCAATCTCATGAAAAGAAATAATAGCCAACAGGGGTACACAGCAGGAAGGCCTGACCCACTTCCACAAGACAATAGACGATGCAGGGTAGAAAACTCAACTGCCACAACGTCATGATAACTTAAAATGGACATTTCAGTATTTAAAGATTAGGCAACTTGCTGGAAACCAAGTCAAATGTTAGAGGGGTAAATTTGTATCATGCCAACATTTCTAAAGCCTCAAGCTAACACGACATGTGGAAATTGAATGAGAAGCGGCAGCTACGAAGAGTAATGATGCTAACCCAAACGAGTGAATTAGCGCTTGTTGTGAAAAAAACTCAGAACCCCCCTACAATCAACTCTTAGTATTAGTATATTCATATCTCAATTATTAAAGCTACAATGATAAAGATTTACCTAGCGTAAACCAAACGTGAAATTACCCATTGATTTCTGGACTACCATGAAATCACCACGTTGTTTCTTTACATGATGTCATTTCTTTATGTTAGTAGGGTGAATAAACTCACTGGTCACACTGGACACGGACATCTGTGTCCAGACTGAAAGTCCTGCGAAAGACCACAGTCCATCCTCGATCTCCTCCCTTTACTAACTTTTCACCCTTCAATCTACCTCTCCTTACTTTCTCCTTTCCAGCTGGAAATAATCATTGATCCACTCGAGGTCGCCGCCTAACAAACACATATTCACAATCTAAAATTATACATAGTCTCAACAACAAACGTAAATATGAATAAAGTAATAAGCTGCTTTCATTGTCTACCTGTATGATCGTTGGTGAGGACCAGCTCGATTGAGACCTCAACCTTTTGAGGAAAAACTGGTTGCTTAGGTAATAAATCAAGTGAGAAGTAGGGTCATTTTCTCATAAGACAATCCAGCCCCGGCATCACGTTTCAGGCCCAGAAGTTATGTCCATATTTTATACAGACAATTATAATAACTGAAATTAGCACCATTTTACAGGCAAAATGTCACTCATAAGAAACTGTCAGCACAGGATTTAGATGTTATTTATCAGCTGAAGGGGATCATGAAATGGGACTTGCATGATTTAATTTGTAAGCATAAATGTCATGCATTCTCCATCCCAAGTCATCAATCATCCGTCTGCACATAACCTCTAAACATACGTGAAACAGTGCCTTACCTTAAAATCTGTGTTTCTCCCACACTGTGCAGAACTATCAAACACCTTATTAAAATTCAGAACTAATTAAGAGCTAACAAGGAAGGTCATTCCTGGGGTACATTTGCAATTTGTGCATTTTTTTGGGGGGGAACAAAAACAATTTTGCATGTTTGATTTTCCCTCTCACTAATTCTGATTCGTTTTCTGTCCCACGATGACGTCGTCTGGAACCTGTCTGTAGATATTTCCAGTTTTTAGGTGACATCGACTCTCACACAGATGTCTCAGAGTCACAACGAGTCCATTTGCACATGAAGCGCTCTCATTAAGCACCAGATGGATTTTGTCTCACAGGAGAGGAATAATTAAGTTGAAATCAATATGAGAATTACAGAGGTGAAACTAGAAGCTACAGTACATTAGCTGTAAAGTATTCCCGCTGCAAAAATCCTTATCTCCACTGTGTGACGACCCTGTAGGGAAATTGACTTCATCCTCAGAGCGGCATAATCTCAAATATAACTCCTGCACCTTAAACGTGGCAATTACAGCCATTTACAGGCGAGCGCTGGAGTCTTCAATAAGAGCTGTGAAAATAATTGACTCGAGTGTCTGATATTCTACAGCTTCAGAGATATACTGACACTGCAGAACTAACTGCAAGATTTTAAAACTTGAAGTAATGGCAAATACATGTACACTGGGGATGATTTAGAGTTAAACTCCAATTTAAAGCAGCTACATCATTTATTCAGGATACCATTTTGAGGTTTCTTTTTAGACTTCGCAAATTGATAAAAGAAAAGTACCAGTTTCAGATAAATGATACATCTACAGTAGTGAAACAAAGAAGTCTGTTTATGGAGTTTTCCCGTCGCTTGACAGATTCAGAACAAAGAGATTGAAGGGGCTGAAAGCAAAAGACAAAAGTCTGACTCTCAGATTTGATCCCTGGAGATTGAAGGATGAGCCCTCAGTCCTCTTACAGCTCATTCTGAGAGAAAATATTATTGTAAGAGCCACAGCCGGCGTCATGAGATGGTACATTATGTGATTCATAGCTCTGACCACGGCCTTTCAACATCATCTGGCTCTCATGTGTTTCAAATGCATCAGATATGAAATAATCTGTTTTCATGCGTCTGTCCGTCTCAGAACGTCATATCTCAGGAACACCTGGGAGGAATTTCTTCAAACATCCGCTTGAACTCAAGGATGAACTGATTAGACATTGGCGGTCAAAGTCAGTGTGACCTCACAAAACAGCTTTTTGGACATGACTAAAGAATTCATACGGTGATTGTGAGAGATGTTTGCACAAATGTCTAAAAGGATAGAATGATGAACTGATCGAATAAGGTCGGACTGCAAAAACACTTTTCTGGCCATTATTCAACTCATATCCGCAATCTAAAATTATACATAGTCTCATCACCAGATAACATACAGCAGCAGTCTGGTCAATGAACCGCAACTTGACCAGTGCGAACAGCCGCTCTATATCAGCTTAAGTATACGCTATGTTTTGAACATCATAACAGCCTTTTGGCGCAACATTCCCTCAACCATATGACACGCATACGAATACGGAAGTGACTGTGCTGACAAAGAGGCTGTAATTCTAAATCTGAATCGAAGCTGGTAAGTAAGACAGACTGGATGAGTAAATGAAAGTGGCTATAATCGCTATTTTATGATAAAATCAAACGACAAAGTGAAGGTGTTGGCTTCCTGTGATGAACCTACAGGGAGTTATCACCTGAATCTGAGGCTCGGCTTTACAGAGCCCATTGTTTCACGGCTCTCAGTGGGAAGCAGGAAGCTGTTTCCACAGAAAAAGTTCTCAAAACCTGCTGCACCAAGTGGATTTCTTTTTTGCGACATTTCAAAAGTTCTCTTCGAATTTACTTGACAATTAGATGCAAATGCTGCTACTGTGTCTTTAAAGTCAGATAGCAGAGGAACCAAACTTAAACTCCTAAACTCGTTCTGTCTCCGTGCCTGCTTTAGACGATCACTGCACTCCTGACGTAATGAAGATTCAGTCAAACATATTGGGGCTATCATAACCGATGGACCGTACAGGAGAGCAGATTCAGTTCCTACTGCTAATATATCAAAGCAGATGCATCCTGTCATCAAACTGAATATAACAAGACAAACTGAATTAAAGCTGTCGAATTTACGAGCAGGTTGATAGAGCTGACATTTTAAAAGTGTTAATCAGCAGTTCTCACACTTGAATAAAGTCGTACTGGTTTGCCAAGTAGCACGTGAGAAGAAATAAGATGACACTGTTACAGGAACTTGGGCTGACGGTACTCATCACAGCTGACGGCTGTGACATCTGCGCTGCTGTTCAGGAGATAAATCTGAGGACGTCGTCCTTGGAAAGTGGAGGCGATACTGATTCAGATTCAGCAGTCACAAACACCCAAATCCCTTTAGAGCCCCAGCAAGTGGATTCACTGTCAAGGTCCGGTGGTGACAACAAGACTAATTACTCCATAATGGGAATCATCCCTCTCTTTCAAGCTAAGACAGGAGTCCTGGATCGCTGAGCACTGGCTGGCTGATTACAATGTGGCCTCATAAGGATTGGCCATACATACAGATTAACCGCGGTCCAATCAATCAACGCAGAGGTCTGGTTGCTTCCACGGCGAGTTAGCGGGCAGTTCCATCAAAATGCCCCCTTGGACGATTTTGTCTGGACTTGACTTTGTTTTCTTGCGGGTCTGTGAAACAGGCGCTTACGTATGGTGATACATATTCAACAGCCTCCAAGTCGTCTGCAGCTTAAAATGAGATGAAAAAGTTTGAGGGAACTTTACCTCCTTGATGTGTTCACATACGTCTACAGTAGGTTCGCCTGCATCTCTTGTCTCATCCTAAAGAAACTTACCTTTCGGTTCAGCCACATTAAAATGTAGATCGTCATGTAAACCAAAAGTTAAATCAGTTTTGTTGTTCTTTGTTCTGTTTGATTTATTGTAGCTGGTATTCAAAATATAAAAAAAAAGACATTGTGTCGTACGCAGCCACTTTAATTGGCTTTTAGAGCTAAATTAAAATTACAATAAAATCTAAATCCTCAGGATATAATCAAGTTTATTAGATTGGAGCATTTATGCTAACGTTGTCTGATGGTAACATCTGCAGGATAACATACAGGTGTTCCAACCAAAATAAGACCCACAGATTAGTCAAAAACTGTGTTTTTGTGGAAATTGGATTTTCATGCTGTATAGTCAATCAATATCAGCCTGCATTTCCCAAGACAACAAAAACAATACCACATCTGAATAATTTTACCTTTTCAATCTCAGCAGAAAGAGCCGTTTCCTGTCAAAATATTATTAACTTACTTCACATTTATTCAACTGAGAGTTTTGAATTCTCATTTTTCCTGCTCTGGCCTCACAGCCTCACAGGAAACACTTAAATCTTCCTCCAAAATCAATTTCTTCCTTCAATAGATTTCTCCTCGAGAGTTGTTTTTTGGTCACATTTTAAAGCTGTTTGCGTATTACTCAGTGTCGGCTGACAGCTGGCATGAAGTGTCGACTGACATTTTGAGAGTAGATAGACAGCCTCCGTCCACGGTCGCGAGCACGGGAGACAAATGTGACGAGCAGTGAGGCAGAGAACGAAGCCGGCCCGTGATTGATACAGGTGCCACTGCGAGAGGTCAGAGCCATGCCTCAAAAAACGGGGCCATCGATTCTCCTGCCCTTTAAACAAACAAAGGGACATCTCTGCAGCGAGCCCTCTCTGCTGTTACAGGCTCCGACTTCTGCCAGCCCCTCTGAAATAACTCCTCACATCAACATGCAGCTTAATGTTGAGCTGTGATCAAACGCAGTTGAATAACAGCTCCGTCATTTCGGGTGTTTGTCAGTATTTTTGCATTGTCACCGTGCTCCATGCAGGGATGAAACCCAGTTTTTCCTCACTTAGTAGGAGAAAAATGCGGCACTATTTTTAGCTTTAATGCCTTCCTCTGTCTCCATTTGCCTTGTGTCTTTTTGTTGATCGAGCGCTGTTAGGAGTTGCCGGGGCATTGCCGAACTCTATTCCCCTCCTGCTAAGGCAGAAGTTTAGAGGCTCTCATTAATAAGAGGGGACTGTAAGGAAACCAGCATGAAGAGGAGGGCGGCCTCCCACCCCCTCGCTCCCACAATAACCCCCATCTCTCAATCTGAGGCAAGAGAAACCACAGTAAACACAAGAATAAGGGGAAAAAAAGGCCCCACGTCCTCTCAGCCTCTTGGTGGGCTAATAAAGTGAAATGAGGCCTATCATTTATCACGTGTGTGCCACTGGTGAGATCCAAAAGAACCCGTGTGTGGAGGGCCAGACACATATTTGTGAGGTGATTATCTCTATGAACGCAGAGTGCGTGGAGCAGTTGGTGGGCTGCAGTAAAGGTCAGGCTTCAAGAGTGAGTGCGAGAGGTTTTTGCCACTTCAAACATCCGGCTTCACAATATGCACGCGGCTCTGTTTTACGTCCGCGTCTCCCTGCAGTTCAGCTGGCATATGTTAGTGCCAGATAGCCTCAAATACAAAGACTGCAATCATCGGTTTTCCTCTTTCATGCATACCACTCAAACAATCTCATATCGCAAATATGCCTTTGTTGTATCCATGTTGGTGCCATATGAAAGTATTTATTTCAACACGAAAGCCATGTTCTAGTAGGAAAATCCAATTAAAAAATCTGTTGCTTTAATTATTGCCTTTTCTCAACTTTATTATGGGAATATAAGATGTGCTACAGCCTTTCCCCTGCTCAGCTATGTCCTTGAATTTCATGCTTTGCTTCCTTTTTATAATTTAATATCAACAGGATTGACTTGACTTGTGAGTTTTGCAGTTAAAATGTCAGACACAACACGATGGTTTTGTTTTTATTTGCTTACCCAAAAGAATCTACCACTTTACATTCCAAAAGATATATCAACAAGTCAACAAAGGTGGATTTCATCGTTCGATGTCGGGATTCAATTCCTGTCCGGTCAGTTCGGCAGGAAGAATCGTTCATATCGCTCAGTCGCGTTTCCGGTACAACGTCGTTTAGCGGTGAATTGTGTACGGTTCTCAGCTCCTCGTTCTCAAACGATAGTGCAAACTGTCAACATAACGCTGTAGTTCAAGGCAAATACAGAGCTGCAAGACAACACAAGAGTGGATAATGATCATATCGTACGCTCGCTCACTAAGCCAAGGGTGACTGACTGACTGACCGAGAACGATGCACTACGAACGAAATGACATGGAACGGTTGCTATGCTTTCCTGTTTCCCATTGGCTAAAATTCGACAACACTGTCCTAGACTCGGCATACGATTGGCTGGCTCTCATTCCTCTTCACCACTCTGATGACTAAACAGTGAACAACACAGCGACTAGTCTGTGAGAACGAAAGAACAAACGAGAGAGATGTGAAAGGTGGAATCAGGTCAGTTCGTTCGCGTTAAAGAGTCGTTCCTTCAAACTGATTCGTTTGCAAACGAGCCACCTTTACAAGTCAATACTGTTGGCTAGTAAACGCTCGTCACGGTATCGGCTTGTAGCGTGTTTTCATATCTGCAAATCAGTACTGTAATAAATTAGTTCTGCAAAAAAAATATATTTTCATGATGGATTATCTGTTTACTTTTTGTCTATTAATTATAGCATGTTGAAATAAAGTAAAAATTCAATAATAGAGCTTCCCAGAGGTCAAGGTAGCATCCTCGAGTTGCCTCGTTTGTCCAATGAAGAGTACAAACCTCCTGGTGGTTTAGAGCTGCGACAAGGAACTTTTATTATTTGTTGATTCTGACGACCCTTGTGGCCAAAAGGGTGACGAAACATTCATCAAGTAAACCAAAGAAAAAACTACAGTACGTAAACACCTCTCAACACATCTCTGCTGCAGTCAGGTTAATAAATGGCAGTGAAAATAAATCCACTTTTTAATTCCAAAAATGTAAAAGTAATCTCCGAACTCTCCTTCCATCAGTAAACTGCTGCGTATCAGACGTGAATCTGACGAGACTCTGGGTGTTTATTCTTCCAAACGGTCTGGCTCTGCACCCACTGCTCCGCCTCGCCCTCCCCAAGCAACTGAATAGTAATTCAGTCAATAAGCATTCGCTCCATATGAAAAATAATTGTGCAGTATTGGTTTGAACAGAGAACATTTGATGGCACTTAATGAAACAGATTGTAGCGTTTCGTTCTTATTATCCAGCTGGCTGTGGTATTTCCACTCTGGGCAGCAAATATTAATTCCCTGTGATTAATTCTGCTGGACTGGATCGTTGCAATTTGCTAAAAAAGAACTCTAATAAGACCTTTGAGGAGATGAATGTGTGTTATGTACCTTGATTGAAATAATTTTGCACTCATTTTCATTATGTTGCTTGTGCAAGGAAGAAATTTAACAGGGTTTGACTGCAGAAGTTCTTCTAAGGAGTTTAGCAGCAACGGTTATTGACATTTTAAACATTAGACTTACAGAACAATAAATCAAGTTAACCCCAATTAGCAATATGTCTAATAAATTCTTACATTTACACACACACTCCGTAAACACTTCCACCCCATAACAACTGAGCAAGCGTGCCGTGCAGGAAGTAACTGAGCTGTGCCTCTTGGTGTTTTGTAGAAAATAGAGGCGAACTCTCAGCGGGGCGTCCGCCGTACTGATGTAAGGCACGAGTGTATACAGTGAGCGGAAAGGTCATCAGCGAGAGGCCCATAAATCGTTCTGACACTCAAACACTCGGGCACATGTTTCTAATCAGCTCAGGTTCAAATAATATTATGGTTGAGGAATTCACCACGGCAGTCATTAGCCGTCATCAAAGACTAGCTGTAGAGTGGCGAGACTCGGGGGGGACTTATGGTTTTAGGACAACCGAAAACTCGAGGCGTGAAGAATAATTACATACGTTCTCGGTGAGTGTTTCAGGCAGGTGGAGTTATTTCCGCTCTTCTGCCCAAACTTGTGTTTTTCTCCAAGCTGATCAAATATTTCAGTTTAAACGTCAGCCCGCAAAAGGAAACATTTTGGAGCTTGTTCTCACCCTCCCCTCTCACACGCTCGCTCTCGAGCTCCTCCAGCTGGATCAAAACTCTCACACACACTTAAGCCAACCACAACTGCGAGTCCAAAACCCTGAAAAAGTTAGTTATTTGTATCCCTTCCTGCCCACCGCGCAACAAGCAATTATTCCACTCCATATATCTCACTGAAGACTGTTTGGATACTCATTCTGCACTGGGGGATGAGCTTGGCAGCAGTGTGTGTGACAGTCATTTACACAATGGACTCCCTCTTTTCAAATAAGTCCAGCCAGTAATTTGCTCATACATCTTTGGGAACAGCTCAACCAACCATAAAAAAAAAAAAAAAAGGCTTAACACCGGGAGCTAAAACAAGGATTCAGCGCTAAAGGGAGATTTTCCTTGTGTTGTTTTGTGGATGGAGTTATTGTGAGATGGAGGAAGTGAGGCTGTTACGACGGCAACGTGCACTTCCTGTGTGTGCTCGTCTCTGAGGTTAATTATTACAGTACAGACAGTAATTTGCTCTTTGTATTGGTACTTATCTCCCCTCACAGCTGGTGTGTTTTGCCGAGTGGACGGCCATTAATCAAACCTTTCTCCTGCAGGAAGTTGGACTATCCATCACCTCTCTCTCTCTCTCTCTCTCTCTCCCTCCCTCTGCTACCTCTCGTGTCCCACCATGCACCAAACCTTTTCATTGTACATGCTGCAGCCTTGAATATAATTTCAGCATTTTCCTGTAGTGATGGGTTGAGTGAATAATGTCCGCAAATGGGCGCGCTTTGCAGGAAGTGGGTGTGATTGGTTGAAGTGGGCTCTTTGTCAGGCAATCATTTTACATCCACGCGACTGACACTGAAACACCTCCTCGCGGTCTAAACTATTAATCATTGAGCTGTTTAACTTTGCTTCATTCTGCTTGTCAGACTGCTCACAGGCCTCGAATTAAAACAGGACAGAAACACAGATGGCGTTATGTAAGGCTTGTTTTTTTATTGATCACCAATCCAGCCTGTCGGCAAAGCAGTGGAAGACTTCCTCTTCTGTATTTTCAGAGGCCAAAGGGCAGTTTACGCTGAGACTCGACAAGCCTAATGAAGATGGATGTCTTTTTGCGTGTGTCATACCACTTCCTGTTAGTACAAAACACAAAAGTACATTGTCTCTTTGAGTGCTGACTGCAAAAAACACTTGACATTAATAAAACAATATCTGCAGATGTTTCAAATTAAAGGCCTACCAAGAAAGGAAGAGTTGTGCTCTTTGAGCTACTGGGAGGCGATGACGGGGAATCATTTTCTGTGTGAGAGGGCAGAAAAGTGATGAGTGTTACTTGCATGAATGTATTTAAGACCTAGATACGAGGGCGGCGCCCAGCCCTTCTTCCAGTTTTGCCCAGTGGCCACTCACGGTACTGCAGCGAAATATGCTTCTGCTTAATGTCATTTGGAGCCGGAGTCTACATAGTCGTGATCAGGTGCTGCAGTATTGAGTTCCCACATGTACAGTCTGTCAATCATGATCTCTCACCTCTTTTTATAGTATTAAATAACTCATTTAGCCAAGCTTTTTAGAAAAAATTAACACTTGAATACACATCTGTGTGATAAGAGTAACGTAAAATGACTGAGAACATCTTTGGGAAAAATGTGTTTGATCGGATTGTTTCAGCTTTTCATTTGGCCCCATCAACATAGAAACTGGAAACAACACAGTCTCATTCTGTCATCAACGTGCAGCATCCAGTTACACTATCAAAATAAAGGCACAAAAACTACCTGGTTAGGTTTAGGAAAATATCATGGTTTGGCTAAAAATAACTGACTCTTAGCACCTGCTGACCAACACCAACACCCTGGGATTAGGACTTTTTGACTCTTTCTACTCCATAGTTATCGCCTCGTGCATGTATGGCACGTGTACTTTTAACACCTAGGCGAAGCAAACCGTCAAACTCATGCTGGGATGATCTCTTACATAAACACACACTTCAGAAGAAAATGTACGGAAGGAATACAAACCAAATGTTATCTTTGGACTAGCCACACACAAAGCCCTGTTTCCATCTACTTTATACATAACGTCACTGGCCTGTCCTCAGCACCGGCTCTGCTTTGTTCCTCTCTGCACTGCCACTCTGAAGCAGATCTGTAAAACAGTGGGTGATCTGCCAGCTTGTACCTCTAAAGACCCTTCCAAGTCTTTTGTCTGGGATGGAGCTCACAGGCAGAATCTCTCTCCATCAC
>OMLP01044090.1:8987-23279 GCA_900302685.1 Spondyliosoma cantharus
CACACACACACACACACACACACACACACACACACACACACACACACACACACACACACACACACACAATGGTAATGTGAATGTATTAGAGACCTTTAATCAACTGCCTCTCAGTAGGGCTCCTGCTTTGTGGTTAGTAAAGCCACTGAAATTCACTATCTGATTGAATTACGCATCATATTTGACTTTCATACCATATGATGCAATCTTTAGCACTGGCAATTAAACTACAATATGTCATTGAAGTAAATTGGAATGTCACCCATCTGCAATGAACTCAAAGAAAAGTAGACCATATTCATATCATATCATATCAGATCATATTTGCTCTGATTCCTTCTGTTAGGATAAGTGATCATTCTTTATAATTGAAGGATGAAGGAAGGATCACAAGGACAGGACATTTCAACAATTCAATTTTCACAAAAAACACCTTCAGCTGCAGAACGTAAAAGTGTGTCACACTCATTATATAGCGCAGTGGAAAGCTTGTGATATATACAGGTTTATACCTGCTCACGTGCATCAGAAAAGGTGTGTCAGAGGGGGTCTCATGTCACATACTGTCTCAGCTATAATTACTAGTTGCCATAGTTACAGTCATTATCCTGTTATAGATTTAGCTCTTCAACCGGAAAACCACCTGTACTTTCTCCATAAATACTGTTAGAAAACTGCATCGATGCACCAAAAGTGGTAGAGTAGAACCCCAGCTACAAGTCAGATCTTGTGCTTTCCATATGATATTGTAGACAATGACAGACTGTAGACGGACTGTGCACGACAGAAATGATGCTCACAAACAGCCACTGGCCATCCATTGTAATCCAATAGAGCATGGAAATGCAATTAATTCTGCTTTCATGAAACTTACAATGTTTCTCATAGAGACAACTCAAGGAGCAACACACACACACACACACACACACACACACACACACACACACACATAAAAAAGTACATTGTCAGTTTATTTGGCTGTGGTACTCGAGTACGGTCTCAGGGCAATGACATCATTGATGAGCCCCTTTATGGCATTAGAATAAAGAGCAATACGTCTCACTCCATGACCAAGGAAGTACTTATTTCACACTTATTTCAAATGTTGACATTGAGCACTTTAAACTCAAAAAAAGGTTGGTAATAATACATGTGAACATCTGTAGTTTGAGGAACAACATACATTACTTAATAATCTTTAACTCTGAGTTATTAATTCATGGTTTATTTTCGTGGTTTTCTGTCCCTCTTTAGGAGGAGTTTTTGTGCAAACCCATCTGCCTGTTAAGCTGCGTTCTGATTTTATGCTAAATGATGTAGGAGTGCTGTGGGTTCAAGTGCAATTACTCCACCTGAAGCCAATAGAGGTAGGTTGCTGCTACAGCCCTCCAGATGCTGATGCTGATTACCTGATCCAACTATGTGAAGAGTCTCTGATATGAACAGTGAAATCTGTTTGCTTATAGATAAAAATACAGACTGGAATGATGTCCACTGCCCAAAGAAGAAAAAAAAAGTAACATTTATTAGTGTTTGTTATATATCATCAATTGTTTCCTTGCCAGCAACATTTCTCACCAACTGAGCTGGTCATATGTCATTTTCATATATTGATGAAATATAGTATTGTTAGTGCTCACTGGTGTCAAGCTAGCATGTTAGCATTGGGAAATCATGACGCACTTCTCCATTCTCGTGCCACTACCGCGCTTATAGCTTTAGCAATTCAGCCGCCTAACCTATTGAAATACTGTGGTCATACGAAATGAGTGCAAAGGGGCGTGCACAGGTACGTCCCACCATTTCTGACATCAAACCTATGCTCTTCTGGATACCTGTAATTATTTGCAGAACCTATTTTTACATCACAACCTCAAGCCTTCACACTGTTTTGAAGGTATTTAGGGGTTACATGACACTTTCAGCCACACTGAATCAGCCGCTCCTTCTTGTGTTTACCAAAGATTGCAGACACATTGTCACCAAAACAAGCTGGGACATTTCTAGTTTAAGATCACTGTTAAAAATTCCACTCGTGTGTGTTGCTGTAGCCTCACTTGTCTGGTTGTCATCTTCATAAAAGTGCAACAAGCCTATTTAATTCTCTGAGCTGGTGAGCAACAAAGGTAGGTGGACCACATTTTCATTTCCTTTGTTGCATGTGTCAGATCCAATAGAAAATAACTAGATACTTTGTAAATGTTTTAGTAGCACTTCATGGTCAGCCTTCAGGTCTAATACACACTCTGTGATGCTGCTGACTTCAATCCTGCCACATCTGTTTTGCTACAGTGATGTTGGGAAGGATGTTTGGTAACATCTTGTCAGCACAGTTGCATATCGTGTGTGATAGTGTGTAATGAACTGGATAACTTGTCCTTCAAAGCTATGTGTCGATTTTATTGTCATTTTCTTTATATTGGAAATTAAACTCTGGTCATCCATATTTAAAGCTGCAGTCTGGTGTTTTGAGAAAAAAAGTGGACATAGTCTGAAAATTTGAATGATACAGCTCCCAGGTCCCTCCTTCTTCCTCTCTGCCTTCAGAGGAGCCTGCTGTGCACGAGCAGTAACCTGTTACCTGTAACCACGGTAACAGAGGACGCCAGAAAGCCAAGATGTCGCATTCAAAATAACAACAACAACATACCCCCAGATTGTTCTATTTCTGACCAATACAACTAAATTACAATTGACGAGTGCCTCATGCACATCACTGTAGATATCCTGAGTAACAAACAATATTCCTCACATCGCAGTAGATGGAGTTACCAGGTAATCATTACCTGGTGCAATTTTGCATTTTGAAAGAACATTTTTTTTCTCAGAAATAATTTTTAAAATGTCAAATTTATATATTTATTTATGTTCTATGAGAAAATACTTTATCACAAAACTTTTTTTGTCTCAAATATTATTATTTTTTGCTATTAGTATGAAAACTTTTTCTCTCAAACATTTTTCTTTTCTCTCAGATCATTTATTTTCTCACATGTAATAAAGACACAAATCTAACTTCATAGGGGGGCTGCCAGCAGCGTATGCACGAGAGTGATTGACACTTCTCAGACACTCCCCTTGGCTCTGATTGGTTGTGTTGAGCCGGGAGCGTCATTTTTGTGACACATCACTTTTGTTCAGGTCTTACTTATATCGACATTTCTGCATTTCATCATTCGTGAAGGTTGAGGTGTGAAACAACTGCATATTTTTAAAAAGGCCATGGGGCCATTTTCAGCTGTGTTTGTCGCGACAAGTAATTTTGACTTTTGGCGAGAAATGTGGACATCTTCAGCCGAGTTTGTGCTGACATTAGACTTGATGCCGAGCGTTGTTGCAACATGAAGTAGAAAATTAGACCTTTATCAGTGTCACTATCTGTTATCACTCTTCATCCAGCAGACACCCCAAAGATATGCCAGTTTCAATTACATATTCATAAAACAGATTAATGACTATCAATCAATCAATCAATCAATCAATCAGGAAGTCTTTTTTTGTCTCATCACACATTTCTGGTCCAAACGATCCACATTCTGTAAAGACGAACAGGAAAACCGAAAATTTGTCAATCATTATGGGGCTGGTAATGAAAAAAGGATGGAGAGAAGGAAGCAAGTATTTTACACTTGTCGTTTTTACACTGGGCAATAAGCTGCCACTTGGCTGCCCTTTTGCTGGCCCGGTCCGCGGTTTTAGACAGAAGCCTCGGAGGTTACACTTATTTCCGCCTCCATTGCTATCTATCTCTCTGTGTGAGATAGCCGGAGGTGTCGATGAAGTGCACTGCTGTGTGGGCCACCACCGGGAGTTTTAAAAACAGGAAACAGCTGATCACAGCCGTCAGTCCATCACTTCATCCACGGACATCAACATGAGCAACTGGAAAGCTGCTGAGATCCAGGAGATGCCAGAGTCTCCTGGATCTCTGCAGCTGACAGCAAGCGGAGCTGTTTGGTTGTGTCCGCTAGCTGTCAGCTAGCTGTGAAGCGGCTGGAAAACTATGAACGGTCACTACTTTCAAATTAAAAGCCCCCCGCAAAGAACCCAGTTCTAAACTCCAATGGGGTGCAATGTAAAGCTCTTATTTTGAAGACAAAGTCGTTGTCACTGTTCACTGCCCAACTTCGTGCTTCACGTCACGTCACATGTTTACGCCTACCCCAGAGGAGGCCAAGTGGCGGCTTTTGGAAAAGGAGGAATATTACACCTCATTTTTAGATAGAGAAGGCGGCAATTTGCCAGCCTTACATTGGAGCAAATGTGCCGCCTTCTCTGTGTAAAAAACGCTAATGACAACTTGATAAGTAAAAGAAAACAGGAAAGGAAACATTTAGAAAACATCCCTCGAGAGGAAAGACGATAAAAATAATTGAAATTGAAAATGTGATTTTTTTATGTGTTTGGTACAACTGAAACATTCTTCTCCTGAAACTATTTAAAATGAAATAGTGGCTTTCACATTTCCTTCCTAGCATTTTCCAAGATATAGCTGGATAAATAAACTGCCAAATAAAGCCAACACAGCGGAGCTTATGACCCTGTAGAGAGGAAACTACAGTTGGAAATGGAGTAAAGGAAATAATCATTTATACATTCTTTCGTTAACACTTTATTTTATAAGTCCGGAAATTTCATGGCAAGTAGGTGGTATTTACCATCAACATATTTTTTAAATTTCTTTGAAATTACCCCAAATTATCACAATCATTACTTACAAATGTATTTAAAATTACCCCAATATTATTAAATAATAACACAACTGGTTTCTGCTTAACAATTATAACTTACAAATGCTTAACTTCTGCAGATCATGCCATTTCAACTTAAATCTATTTCATGGCCACTAAATTAAGTGAGATTTTGCAGCTTAATTTAATATTGGTTTCTTTCTAAAACTAAATGAGGAATCAGTAACTTTATTATTGATTGCTGACAATTATGGTAACTAACTCAGATACTTGAGTATGATGACTTGAGTGTGAATCTGAGAAATGTACCCAAAATCTAAAATCTTTTGCTGCTGATAAAAGAAGTCTGGCCAGGTTGCACTGTAACTGTCAGGTTGATGTGTCTGCTTTGGCGTTACGTCTGGCATTCTGGCAAAAGATCAGCCCGCATCCAGGCTGCAATTCCTCAGTCACTTCTATTGAACAAGGTTGTGATACTAATAGGGCTCCAACTGAAAGCGGCGATAGGCTCTCTGTGCGGAGCTGAAGTGGCTGCAAGCCCCCGTCACTGTAAATCCTATCTGCTCCCTGAGAGTGTTTCTGTTCAGCGACTGTTAACCTTGGTGCGAAATAAACTGCAGAATATGAGATATCTCACTGTGCAGTGACAAAAGGCCAACGTATGCACACAGGCTATAATAAGTTTGATTTGAGAAAACGCTCTGTTCTCACTTGTTATCGCTGACTGCCATTAGCAGATGCTAGCAGCCAAGAGCAATTTAATGCAGAAGCAGGTAAGAAGAGGCTGGATTGACTGACATATTAGATTTATTTACTAACACAGGTCATACTAATAAGTTCAGGATACTAACGTTACTGATTTGTGAGTTAATACAGGCAATGCTCTGCAGTCTGTGTTCTGCTGCTCCCATTTCTAATTCTTTCCAAAGGGGGCGTCAGCAAATATGATAAAACACTGTAACTGCGTCAAAGCTTCTGATTCCATATTCATATATAATACACAGTGGGATTTTATCAGAACCTTGGGCATTATAAACTAATTGTCTGTTTAATTGGGAAAAAATACTGTGGCAGTGGGGTGTGGTGAAGGCACCGGCTGCTGGAGGAGAGGGAGGAGTGGCTCTGCCGGTGATCAGACAGCTGGACAGAATCAGGTAATCAGTCAGCTACATAAGCACGTCTGTAACCTGGTTCTGGTCTCTTGCAGTAGGCTGGGTCCTGTGAGAGGACCGGAGTGGAGAGAGGCAGCAGAGGCAGCATACGCCCCGACCCTCAGCCGGCAGAGTGACGGCTGTTTCATTTTGTGTTTTTGATTGTCTCATGTTGAACCACATTTTTCTGCTGGAGCCCCGAATAAACGGTCGATCCCCCAGAGAAACGCTGACTCCCTCCTCCTTCCTTCCTTCCCTCCTGTGAGCGGTGAGGCTCACAAATACGTAAGAATCGTAATTAATATTTTTTTATATACATGAATCACAGATGGGTTTTTAAAAAGATGGTTTTATTGAGCCAAACAACAATTCACGAAACATGCAACAAACAGTTCATGAAAGAGGTCAACAAAACAGAACTACACTTGGACTGTGACAGCTTCAGATAGATCGAATAGAACTGAACTGACCGAGCCTCTGCTTCGACTGGATTTCTGGCAGGCTCTCTAGTGCTGCCATCCACAGTTGTTCATCAACTGTATTTATTATATATTTCAGGGAGAAGCCAGGTGTGTGAAAATGACCTTTTCTTCTAGTAAGTTTCACAGAGTACAGCTTTTGCACACCCTAAGATCGACAGGTGCCTAATAAGTCTAAGTACAGGAACGTTTTTGTCATGAAACAATTAACTGTCAGCGAAGTGGACAGTGTGAGGGAGTTTTTTCCCCCTCTTCCAACATGTTTGAAATTATTTTCAGAAAACACAGTCTTAAAAGAAAAAAGATGGTCCCAAACAACTAAAGCAATTAAGCAAAATTGGGAACAGAAAATATAAGGGTACAGGTGTGAAATCACAATCATTTAACCAATCACAATTATTTTGGCCATTGCTCAAACCAGGATATAGCAACAGAGCCTCTGCAAAGTGCTAACACACAGATCGAGCTGAAGGAAGGAGAATTAGGACTGAAATGGTCTCAACCAGTGGCTGGTTTATACCCACAGTCCCTGTGCACTGTAAATAAGAAAGTACTTTTCAAATATGTAAATACAGATTTTTTCTGTCTTTTTCGCAATAACAGAATGTAACCATAATTCACATTTTTCAATACATTTGCTGTGAAAGAACAGTCTTATTATTGATCTTGTGCTGGATGCCATGATAGGGTTCCTATTATTAAAATCTTCTCGTGGCTGCAGCATAGGCTTGCTATAAATGTTAATGTTGGTGCACATCATTTTACTGTAAAAAATCTGTACTTTAACACCTGCATGTTGTTGATTGATTGAATAATTCAATTAACTAACGTGAATGGGATGTTTATTACAATTAAGACAATACACATTTTACAGTAATTCATTGCTAAATAATGTACAGTGTTCTATTTATTTATCTATTTATTTATTTATTTTATATCTCATGTAAAGCAGTTGCAGTAAAAAAATCCTTATTGTACTGAATTGAGACAGCTTGTCTTATTACCTCCATCCTAAGGAGGTTATATTTTAATCTGTGTTTGCTTGTTTGCTGGTTGGTTGGTTTGTCACCAGAATTACACAAAAGCTACTGAACAGATTTCCATGAAACCTAAATGGAGGGTGGGTTTCAACCCAGAATAGACCACATTAACTTTTGATGTGGATCCAGAAATAGCCAAATCCAGAAATTATTTCTCATGTTCTTCAACAATTAAAGCGCTTTCCCCAACATTTTTTGATAAATCTTGATGAAAAGGGTCAAGAGTATTAAGGCGGGTGGTACTGTATCGATGAGTGAGTTTAAAGGGGGATTGTTGGAGGTATATGCTCTGAGTGTCATTGTAGTTGTTTGTTATTTGAACTTTTAATTTGTATGACCATAATTGGAAGCTTTCGTTTCATGGTCTCACTATTTCTATTAAGGCCTCCTAAGTTATATGAATCTAAACACAGTGGTTCCAAACTGTTGGGCCCATTCCCCAGAGGAGAGAGTTTATTTTCTTATGGTTTATTACTTTGTTCTGCAAATACCTGAGAATTGATAACTAGGATTATCTAGGATAATTGTTTTCTTTTTTTGTCATATCATTTTTCACTTCCAAAGTGTCATTACAAGACCAATCAAAACATTTGTCCTCAGTGTCACCAAATGGGGGCAGCATAGGTCCACAGTATTTAGTTTTGGCTATGATCAGGGAGAGGGTGACATTAAGGGAAGCAGTTAAAGGTTAAATACTTTTCTCAAGGGTGCTCCACACAGTCCCTCACAACACGGCACAACCCTCACACCAGAAGCTGCGACTTGCAGCACACTGATCTTCATTTTACAATGCCATCACGGTGGGACTGCTGCAATTCAGCTTTAGGGCTGTATGCCAATCACCTGGCTGAGACTCATCTCTAATTATTTTGCCAGTGATTTTGAATGTGGAAAGATGTTGGTTTTTTGTGGTTACAGGGGTGGGAGGTGGGGATTAGGGAATTCAAGGCTAAGAGCACAGCATGGCTGTTCATTTCTCAGCATACTTCCCCCGGTGCCACCTCAACAATCTTCCCTTATTTCCTGCGCATTAAATGCACAGGATCTCAGTCTACACGTCTACAGACAGTATGAATGAGTCTGGCTGTCAAATCTGAAGCAGCCTCGGGTTAGTCATTTCTCATCAATGGGCACAAACATTGACGCTCTAAGCTACTGAGAGCACATGTTTAATCAGACAGAAAATGTTGAACTGCAGCTCAAAGGTTTTTATAGATTCTTCAGGCATAACATTTCTGTCAATCTTAACATGTAGTACATATCGCATTTTTTTCTATTTGAATCCCTTTGCCACCTATAGTCAGCCACAAAAAATCTGAATCTTGAACTTGACACTATTTATGTGCCAACAACCATCAGTTAAAAATATGGGTTAGTGTTTATAAACTGTTACAAGATCTAATTAATGTTGTAGCATCGTATTAAGAGTACTGGGCTAGTGTGGTGTCAAGATAGCATACCAGACATCCCATTACGATTCTTCTTTCCCAGGGAACAAGTACCATTTGAGAGACTTTGGAAGTTACCTGAGTTCTGAGCAGGAGAACCAAAGACTTTTGATAGTTCTAGGTACTTCTACTCTGTGGTAATTACTTTCTGAGGGTTAAGGAACTTTAGAGGTGGAGTTTGCAGAGCTGACCGTCCCTGATTCTCCAACACAGATCCTGCAGCTTCAACAACCTCTGTACACATTTATTCACTACATAAAGAAAAACTGGATAACTTTAGTATTATTAATGGAATATTTTAACAACTTCAAAAAAAATGTTAAGTTATTTTAAACGATCAAACCAAAATAGAACTTTATTTGCAAATAGTGTCAAACTAAAGCAGAAATATATTTTCATTCTCATTTTCAAGGCAATTTTAACCCCATTTGCAGTCAAGTAGTTACTCTTAACTTTCAATAAATAATTCCCGACATGTTAATGACTTGGGTACTCCTAATTATGTTGCTAGTCTGGCAGGACTTTAGATTGTAACTTGAGACTGAGAGTCCTCCACTTGCCAGTAGGTGTTGCTAGTGCAGTGAACATCAACGTGATCGTTCATCTGAAATGTTCATTGTGAGGGGTGTCAGCCAGCCAGAGTTAGGCAGGATATATGCTTGCTTTAAATGCGTATGATGATGCCGTCCTCGCTTATGCTTTGGTTTTGCACGTCCTCAAAAATCACTGTTAGATGCAATACGCACATGAAGTGTATGGCCGGTATGAGGATGTGGATGAGGATCAGAATCAGAATCAGAAATACTTTAATAATCCCAGGGGGAAATTATTTAAGGATGGATGCATCCATTGGTAGGTTGTAGGTTGTAGCTTTGTAAACATAGACCATCCAATAGTCAAATTTGTGTGTGACATGAGTTCAAAATTCTATTTTGCTTTCTGTCTGAAGACTTTTGCAATTGTATGGGATTGACCTCTGTCTTTCCCCATCACATAGAGCCTGTTAAACTACCTACAGCAAAAACCCATCATTTTACCATTTGATTGTTAATAAAAGATCAGATATTCAAGTCTATTGTGAAACTCATGGGTATGAACATTTCAGTTTCTGAGAAAGACAAAGTCTAGACTTTGTGAACAGGAAGTATTTACTGAGAATGAATTAAAAACGACTGCTGTGGGACTTTTATATTTCCTAGGGTGGTTGGGACAAGAGTGTTAACTTTCACACTTTGTGAGAATTGGGTGTTGAGGGTGGAGTAGCTCGTTATTCTAGTCTTGTTACTGAGGTGGCACCAATGCTGCCAGGGTAACTGAGCTGCCATACTTAGTGATAGCAGCTGTTGGCCCGACAAGCCTGAACCGATGCTCTCGCTCTCTCTGCCTCTCCCTCAGATGTTCTCATTAAGGAGCAGAAAAAGCTCCGGCAGCAGGAGCAGCCGACCTTTCTTCTGCTTTGAACCACAGGTGTCAATTGGTTGAGGCACTTACTTTACCTAACCTTACCCTGAGCAAGTTGGAAATGTGAACCTGAACTTTTGATTGCTATAATGGGGAGAGCATGAGACAAGCCAAAGTGAAAGAGATCTCGTTAGATGCCACATGTAGTTTTAAATGACATGGTGAGTCTAATAATGTATCATGCTGACTCAATCTAACATCCTGTCAGACATCACTCATCCACTGACATCCAGAGTTGTAATTCATATATGCTGTTGGGAAATTTGAAAAGGAAAAGATAGAAGGTGCCAAGCCTGAGACTGCTGCTAAGCCTAAGCACAAATCTATAGTATTAAACATTCAAGCTGATTATCATGCTAATTAAGCCTATAAAATTATACATTTTTCACTAGAATAGAAACTCTCTAGTACTCAGGGTTAGAATTATGGGGGAGCTAACGGGAGCTCGGCTCCCCTGAAAAGGACCTGAGCTCCCCTGAAAGCCTACTTTGAGACATTTAGAGGGAGCTCTAAAACACTGTTCATGTTTGTGTCACATATAGATTTTGATTTTCTGTACATTAAGGTTCCTAAAATAAATAATAATAGTAAAAAAGTGTCAATGTTGTGTGTTTATTCGCTCATTACATTACTATTTCCGGACATCTGTCTCCACTAATAAATACAATGCTGTGTCTATTCCTGCTGTTGTGACCATCCATGCTGCACTCAAATCACTACGTTTACGTCACCACTTGAACTTCTCACTGAGGTGCTGCGGTATTTGAATGTTGACTTCAAAACATACTTTATTTGTTTTTTTTGGAACGCTCTGTGGATACTCATAAGAGGCAACCAAACCTCGACCAATTTGGATTTACAAAACAAACGAAGAGGAGTGATGACAACAGCGCACCAGCTACAGCTAGCTTGCCGGTGTTACCGCCGTCTCTAACAGTTGCTGCTAGTGACAGCACCGAGGATGGAGAGACTTCGGCACCAGACACCACCGCTGCGACCTGCAGCGAAATAGGTGATCACACAACACCTTTCAACTGGACAACAAAGTAATGGAGTGAGTGGAGAATCAGGAATACATGGCTCTTCTCCAAAAATCAGAAGTTAGGATGGGGGAGTAAAGGGCAACGGGAGTACATCTGTCAGAGGAATGGATGAATGGAGAGGTCAGCAGCGACTCACAGAATAACCTGCGGAAAAAGATTTACAAGCATTGGGACAGTTTGGCACACAAAAGAGCGGTTGAGATTTCGGAGATGAGGGAAAAGGATGTGCTCCCAAACAAGGTACTTGCAGTAAATGCTAATTTAATGCAGGAAACAGCTGCGTCTGTCAGATCTGCTTATATGGTGGCCAAGGAAAAAATGGCCTACGGACAGCTCCCTGCTGTAATGTCTCTTCAAAAACTTAATGATGCAAACGTGGGAAATGTGCACAAATCGGACCATGCATGTTCTGAAATAATCGGACACATCGCCAGTGAAATGAGAGCTAAATTTGTTTCAAAAGTAAAAGAACTGGGGTCACGGTCACATGAGAGCACAGTTCATGGCCTGGCTTACATGATGATTTTGTGGTGTGACATGAGAGGAACGGGGGAGGCGGACAATGTTTTTTTAGATATTGTTGAGCTTTCAGAAGGCACGGATGCCGAATCGATATACAGAAGTTTGAGGAAAAGCTTGAGACAAGCGGGACTGGATGAAGAGTTTCTGAGAAAAAAATCTCATCTGCATTGCAACGGATGGAGCAGCGGTACTCTCGGGCAGAGTCGGCAGACTCGTCACCAAAACTCAAACAAGATTTCCCCAAAGTTCAGTCTATACACTGTCTAGCTCACCGACTTGAGTTAGCTGTCAAAGACTCACTTAAGGAAGCAGCTGGTTGTAACCAATTTGAGTTTTTTTATCTCAAAACTGTATGCCAGTCATCAAAAAACGGCCGTTTGCTCTAGGAGGCAGCTACAGATTTAAACATGCAAATCCTAAAAATCTTTATAATTCGTTGGGTGGCTAGTAGTTTTAACACTGTGAAGGCAGTATGGAAAGGTTATCCCGCATTGGCACCCCAATTCAGAACAGCCATGGAAGACACATCTCGACACAGAGAGGCAGAAATTCAGGGGCCTGCACAAACTCCTCACAAGCACTGGGTTTTTGGCTGATTTGGCTTGTATGAAGGATGTCCTACGAGAACTACAAAGCCTGTCGCTAAAACTGCAACTCAAACAAACAACTTTAGTTGATGCAAGTTGCCACATTCAGTATGGAGTTAGAACAGTCTCAATATTATTCACGTATCGGCAAAGATGGATTCGTATCCGTAAAGATGGATCCGTGTCTGTGCCAGAGTAATTCGTATCCGCACATAGGGATTTGTATCTGTGCCTCTAATTTGCAACTTGTATCTCATCATTTGTTCATCAACTTAGTATTTTTCAGTGGAAATATACGTGTGAACCTCTGTCTTTTGCTGTGGATCTTTTTGAGATTGTTTTTCCGTGCCATTTTGTGTCACATGATTCGCAACTCGTGTGTGTCTTCCAGTAGATGGCGCTATAATGCAACATTGATAGACGCTGTTACTAAACAGAAGAAGAAGAAGAAGACCAAAGAAGACCAACCCGAGTGCTTCCACGGGTTGCCTGCTTGAAGAAGGGGCAGCAGCAGCATGGCTAGCTACCTAGCTGCTTCCATGCTGCTATATTCACTTTATTAATTATGAAAAGTCACTCAGAGCCATAAAGTAACGTTAGCGGACATGACGAGTAGACTGCAGCTGAGCACCTCCAGAGAGGGCAGAGCGGCGAGCTGCCGGTGTCGGAGCTGAGTGCTTGGATCAGAGATGACACAGAACTCCAGATGTAACGTTAAGTAAGTTATGTCAAGCTAACCTCCTTACTTTAGTCATGTCTGTGTCAGAAAGCTTCCTTCAGATGAAAGGCATTTGTGGTGGCAGTTAGTGGTATGACAGTCTGCCAGCTGACCTGCTAACGTTTCCTGAGACTGTATGTATATAATTCACTGTATATATTGTTTTATGTTATTTTCCATTTTTCTATCATATTCTAAATGTAATTATAAGTATATATGATATATGTGTGTAGCATGGAAGGGGCTGCAAACTTCTTGTCGTTTTGCAACCCTGTGTTGTCAAAATGACAAATAAATGACCCTTGAACCTTGTTATGAAGCAAAGTTAGCAAGCTAATCATTAGCATAGAAACAGTTGGCTTGTTGATTAGTTAGTAGCTTGTTGGCTGGTTGACCTAAAGATGTCTCTCTGTGAAGACTGCTTGTGGCAAGATGTTTCCTTAAGAGAAGTAACAGAAACTAGCTACCTAAAGTTGATATAGGCTAGATATGATACAGCTATGCGGAAGACACACAGCTGTATATCGGCGTATCTCCTGATGACCCAGGGCCAATCGATGCCCTTCTTAACTGTATTTTAGATATCAAGTCATGGATGGCAAAACATTTTCTTCAGCTCAACCAGGACAAAACCGAGGTCTTATTTATTGGTTCTGAAGCTCAAAGACAGAGGATTAATATACAATTGAACGCCCTGGCATTAAAGCTGACTAGCCAAGTAAAAAACCTTGGAGTTATTTTAGATTCAGACCTCAGTTTTAACCCACACATCAGAAACATAACTAAGACAGCTTTTTATCATCTAAAAAACATTGCCAGAGTACGACCGTTCCTTTCCAATGCCAGTACGGAGACACTAATGCATGCTTTTATCACCTGCCGCATTGATTATTGCAACGCTCTACTTTCTGGTCTCCCAAAAAAGAACATAGCTCAACTACAACTACTCCAAAACTCTGCAGCACGGGTGTTGACTAAGAAAAGAAAGAGAGCACACAGCACACCAATTTTAAAGTCTATACACTGGCTACCTGTCTGCTTCAGGATTGATTTTAAAATCATTTTATTAGTTTTTAAACTCTTAATGGCCTTGGGCCAACTTATTTATCAGATTTGCTTTTACCATATGAGCCCTCCAGAATCCTCAGGTCC